>CALNHX010006573.1:0-86817 GCA_940337035.1 Agriotes lineatus
ACATCTAAAAAAGGCGGGTATCCATTTGTTGCGTATCCGCGTAACGTATCACCGTCGCGTATCAAGATACGATACGTGCAACGTGCAACGTACTGAATTTTTTCTTTGTATCATCATTGCGTTTATGTTAAAAACGGAGGATACGATATTACGATACGGAGTAGTGGTCAGTACAGTTCATGCAGCGACCCAATGACGTCTTTGCAAATAACAGCTCGCAGGGCCGTTCCTACCGGTGGGATGTTGCGTGTCCATCACGCAGGCGGCCGATTGCAAGGGGCGGCCGCTCGAAACCGATTTGAGAATAAAACATCTCTGAAAAATGCAAACCACGAACAAAAAACAAACACCACTTTATTGTTAGTCGAAATCCCAATTTTTGTTTTTTTTGCGTTTATTACAGATATTTTAACACAAAATCAATAATAAATTTGAAACTATTACCAATAATTTGTGTTTTCATTTTTCCCTTTCAAATAATTAGCACCCTCTATCAACCAATGTCCAAAATACGACAAAAAACTTAGATATGAATCTGTAAAATCATATCAAATCTTTCTTGTGAAGTCCCGAATTGGTTCGTACTAATTCAAGTAAATCCCCGGGTGACGTATTTTACCGAGGGTATAAACATCACCCGACGAAAAAATGCGTTCATTTGTGAATGGTGGAAGCAATATGTAGGTGTAAAATACTGAGACCCATTGTTATTTTTGTGCCCTTATATGGAAATAAAATATTGTGGTACTGATTAAAGATCTATATTACTCAGTTACTTCTATCATACTTCATCATAATAAAACGTGTGTTGTAGAGCCTGGTTATTAAAGATAAGCTATTGATATACGTTTTTTTAATTTATATGATTTTCACGTAATAGCTGATTTGATAGTCTATTAAGACTGTAATCTAGAAGTAAATTAAAACAAAACTTTTTTAAATTTATTCAGATGTCAAGCTCGGAACGACGACGAACTAAAAGACTCTCTGGAGCCGCTTACAGAAAAAGACAACTGTCTAAAGATACTGAAAAAGAGAAGTTGCGGGGCTCTATAGAACAATTTTTGAAAACTCCTAGAGCAGAGGAAGAAAGTGGAAGCACGGCTGGAGATCCTTTTGTTTCAACGCCTGACAGTCAGCAAGTCGTCCCCATAGAGCCACAGATTCCATCGACTTCGGCAGAGTCTTGTACTCCAGAAGAACCAGAGGACATTGAAAGTGGGAGTTTAGAAGATCCAGCTTCATGGCCTAAATCACTTGATAATTCAACAATTGAAGTATTAGTAAAAATGGGACCTACACAAGTAAAAAAATTTTCATTTTCTTTAACAGAACAAGGGCGCTTTTCGGTTCATTATTATACACGAACATTAGCAAATGGTGAAAAAATACCTCGTATGTGGTTAATTTATTCCATTAAATTAAATTGCGTTTTTTGCTTTTGTTGCAAAATTTTTGGGACCAAAAATATTCAGTTAACAAATGCTGGTTTTTCAGATTGGAAACATCTTTCTAATAATTTATCCAGACACGAACGATCAACTGATAATATTCAAAATTATAAATTATGGACTGAATTAGAAAAAAGATTGAGTACTTACACAACAATCGATCACCAAGAACAACGTATTTTTAATTTGAAACAACAATATTGGTGTAATGTTTTAAAACGTATTGTTGCAATTATATTATTATTGGCAGGACAGTGTTTAGCATTTCGTGGGTCATCCAATAAATTATTCGAGACGGTTGAAACATTTGCAAAATTTGATGCAGTTCTTTCGGAACATCTAAAAAATATTCAAATCAGTAAAATTTCACATAAACGTACGCCTCATTATTTAGGAAATAGATTACAAAATGAATTGATCTCACTTACAGCAAATAAAATCAGAGAACAAATTAGGGAGTTATTGTCAAAAGCAAAATATTATTCAATTATTCTAGATTCAACCCCAGACTCAAGTCATACCGAACACATTTCATTCGTTGTTCGATTTGTTATAATAGATGATAATAAACAAATTAAAATTTGTGAACATTTTCTCGGATTTTTTCTTATTATTGATGTGACTGGTGAGGGTTTATACGATTTTGTAATAAAACTTTTGAAAGATTTTAATATGGATATCTACAATATGCGTGGACAGGGTTATGATAATGGTGCAAATATGCGCGGAAAACATGTAGGATTGCAACGCCGAATTTTAAATATTAATCCTCGAGCAATGTTTGTACCTTGTGCTGCTCATACCCTAAATCTAGTGGTTAATGATTCTGCCAATGTTACCTTGCAAACATGGGAGAACTTTAATCTTATACAAGAATTATATACATATTTTTCTTCTTCGCCATATAGATGGAATGTACTTAAAACTAATGTACCAAATTTCACATTAAAAACTGTTAGCTCAACTAGGTGGGAAAGTAGAATTAAAGCTATTACACCCCTGCGATATCAATTAGGGAAAATTTATGAAACTTGTAAATGACAAATCACGCGACATTAACACCAACCAACAAGCCCAAGCATTGGCCTTAAAAATTAATAGTTTTAAATTCGTTTGTTCTGTAATTATTTGGCATGATGTTCTGTCTAAAATTAATTCCGTCAGTAAGATGCTTCAAGGTGTGAATACAAATCTAAAAGATTGTTCAAATGCGTTAAAAAATTTAGTAGATTATTTGGAACAGAAAAGAAATTACCACAGTTTTGAAGCGTTTATAGAAGAGGCGAAAATACTTGCTACAGAAGAACTTGATATAGCAACGGAATTTCCCCCAACTAATATAATTCGTCCACGTCGAAAAAAAAAGACAATTTGATTATGAAACCCCTGATGAGCCTATACTTGACCCAAAGTTGAATTGTAAGATTAATTTTTATTTTACTATTTTGGATACCGCCAAAGTATCTATACAGGAACGTTTTGAACAATTACAACGTTACAGTGACAATTTCAAAGTGATTTATGAATTTCCTATTATGGACGATAATTCAATGAAAAAACACTGTACAGATTTATCCTTAAAATTAGAAGACACTGTCAGAAAAGAGGCTGATGTAAACGCCGTAGAATTAAGTGATGAATTAAAAAATTTAAAATTACATTTCCAATCTGTTGAAACACCATCTAAAATTCTCAACTACATTGTTACAAATAATTTACTTGCGACTTTCCCAAATACAGCAATTGCCTTAAGACTTCTACTGACATTACCTACTGTCTCAGTTGCGTCAGCAGAAAGGTCTTTTTCAAAATTAAAAATAATTAAAAACTTTTTACGCTCGGCCATGAAGCAAGAAAGATTTTCAGATCTTTCTATTATATCTATAGAGAGAGACTTGGCAGAAGCAATTGATGTCAAGAACCTTGTGACCACTTTTGCGTCTGTCAAAGCTAGAAAAGCTAAATTCTAAGATATTAAACTTTGTATTTGTTTTGTTTTTTTTTGTATTTGTACAATTTTATTTTATAGGAGTATTTCTTTTTATTTTATTTTATAAGATTGTTATTAATAATTTTTTTTAACGTAAATATATTGTTTAATTGCTTGGAGGGGGGGGGGGGGCTATTTTATTTTTCACGCAGGCGGCCAAGAAGCTAGGAACGGCCCTGAGTGAATGTTATAGTTTTATTTTCCAACATACCGTATGCAATGATGTGGCCGTATAATGCCACGTTGGTCTCATATCAACGGGCCGAAAATTGACAAAGGACCACCTGGCCGACTACTTGACTGTGCCATATGTTTTAATGCGATATGTAAGACCAGCACGGTCTCACTCCGCAAATAAGTAAGTTCTAAGGCGTGAGACCACTTAGGTCTAATGTGGCCTAATCGTCCCAAAAATGTGTGATACCATGTTGGCGTCACACGGCACTTAACGGGTTAAGGGGAAAATTGACAAGCCCTGGCAGACTACCGTGTCTTAATTTCTTTCCAAAAAGAAAATTCCAATGAATTTAAAAAAACAAATGGACGATGAATTATTATTGACACTTTTTACCCTCGACTATCAACTATTCCGTATACTTGAAGACAAAGGTTTTCGAAGGTTTGTGAAAGTACTAAATCTTTCATGTAGCTTGCTCAATAGATAAACTATTTTAAAATCGTTAATAGCAGCTTTGCATGAGAAGTGTGTTCATAAATACAAAGATGAAATAAAAAGTGTCTTGAGCGTTTGCCTAACGACGGATTGTTGGGCTTCTATCAATAACGAAAGCTTTATAGGTATAACTGTTCACTATTTAAACAACAATTTTGAACTGAAATCGATGTTGCTAAAACGTGCTATATTTCCTGAAAGTCACACGAGTGAGAATTTAGCCGACGATTTGAAAACCACCATGTTAGAATGGGGTTTAGAAAATAAAATATTATTAGCTGTAAGCGATAATGCAGCTAACATCGTGAAGGCAATAACGCAATAATTAAAATGGGGACACTTTGGTTGCTACTCCGACACCCTCAACTTGAACGTGCAAAACATTTTAAAAAAATGCGACCACTGCCAGCACCATTAAAAAATTAGACAAATTGTTGGGAATTTTAAAAGAAGTTTCGCAGGGACAGCGAAACTAATGTCGCACCAAAAAACCAGTGGCACAGAAGCCTCAAAGAAAATTATACAAGATGTCGACACCCGGTGGAATTCGACTTCTTATATGTTGGAATGGTTTATTGAGTCAGAAGATTCAATAAAGATGACTACTGCAGTTATAGACACGCCTCTGCCGCAAATTTCTTTTGAAGAGTGAGGGCTAATGAAAGATTTAGTGAAAATCTTATCTCCGTTTGAAAATGTTACGAGGGCTGTCAGCGGAGATAAGTACATGACTGCATCTCTGATAATCGAGTTTACTGGGGGTCTTCTAAATATTATGGGGGATTTACTGAAAGATAGAGAAACGCCACTAAAATGCAAAGAATCGCTGCAGATTGTAATAGATTTAAAAAAGGACTAGAATATCGGTTTAAAAATATTGAATTTAGTACAATTCTAACCACATGCACTTTTTTAGAACATAGATTTAAAATATATGCGTTTCGAGAGAAAGAGGCGGTAGAGAAGGTGAAAAAACACATCATTAATAGAATTTCCGAAAAACTTTTAGAAAAAAGAAGATTGTCGAGGAATACGTCAACAAAAAACATTGAACCTGCAGAACCTGTCCCAACAACTTCCGAATCAGCCGATTCCCTAAGTATTTGGACATCTAGTGATAAAATGTTATCAAATGTGGAAGTTCCGGGGACTTCAAGTTGTCGTGCAATAATGGAAGTTCAGCGCTATTTAGAATGCGGAGTAGTCAGTCGAAATAACGATCCATTCCAGTGGTGGAAAGACAATGGATACTTATTTCCAAATATAAGTAATATTTTAAGAGAAAGTTGTTGCGCATTGGCCACTTCAGTCGCATGTTAAAGACTTTTTTCGAAAACGAGACTAGTCTTAAATGACAGAAGAACACGTTTAGCAACGAGTAAAGTGGAGAAACGTATGTTTGTAAATATCAATAGTGAGTTTTTGTAGGCTAGAAACTAGAAATAAGAACCTACATACCTTTAAGTATGTGTATCCATCTATATATGTATTTATGTTTGATATTTTATTTCTTATATAGTTTGCCACTTCCAAAGTATATGATTTATTTTTGTTTCAAGACATTGAGAATATTCTAGTTTTCCTTATTGTCGTTACTCATTGTGCTTTTGTTAAGAGAAAATTATACTGTTTTTGAATTCGTTATCATCTAAGCATTTAATTTTTTCCCTCATGTTTTTAGAAACTATTGTACAGACTGCAACAGTACATGGTCTATTATTTTGTTAGGCACAACACACGAGGCATTTGTTACGGTATTAAAACAACTTTACGATACCCACCCAAGGTGAGCATCGCACCACGGAATCAGTCCTGGAAAACTGGCACACTTGCCCTGAGATTTGCTAAAAACAGACTAAAGGCCACGGCTGGAACGCTCAGGGAGTCGGGCGTGAGTCACACGATACGTTCTGGACAAGCGTGTTGAGGCATATATATAGGGTACGTCAAAATTATAAGGGCGCCACCAAACCTGACTTTAAATGGGCTCGGGTAACCGGGCTCGGGCGGTTAGACGAGGCAACAAATACGCTAGTTACTACTTGATACGGGTACTCGAGAAGTATCAAACTCGGATGACAAAATCGATAATTTGAGGTTTGAATCGTTAGTTCGGGTTTGTGCTGCCACTGCGGGGGCGGCCGCTCCACTTACCTGCACACTCCACTACTCAGAGGTCGTCGTACATCTACTCGTGACACTAGCTGTTTATTCTGAAAAAGTAAAGCATGCAGGGGTTGTACACAGTAATAAGCCCCGCGCTTGCACAATTGTCTATTGAATGACGTTATACAGGATCAGGCAACGAATGGGTCACCATACTAAACCTAGGGCTTAACGTAGACCCCAGCTGGAGGTAATCGCACTATAACTAAAGCGTACAAATGTTACACACAAAAACAATATCCAAATAGAATATTAAGAAAGCGTTCGAAACGCCTAAAATTAGCAACGCAGCGAAAGTCAATGTTTGCACAGTTACAAACTAAGGATGTACTACTGAATGAATGCGACCAAAGTCAATCGCTTACACGGCACATCCGCGTAAAAGGGGTCACTAAGTTACATAATCTTTTTAAATGGTACCTGGTATTTAGTCTGGACTTCTCCTGAGCAGTGCGGGTGGCAGTCAGCAGCGCCTGCATTTGGAAGCACATCTCCTTGGGCAAAGACTCCGCCGAATAATGGCGTATTATTTCAATGTAGTCACTCACGTGGGATTGGTGTAACAGAAACGTATGGGCATTATTCACGTCCTGCAGCGAGTCCCCAACAACTTGTAGGAATGAAAGAACCACTTCTTTTCACGACATGGCCAGACGTAGCCCCCAACAACAACGCCAAGGAAAACGCGCTCACAAAACGGCACGTGCGTCACACACAAGAGCTTCCTGCCGACCTCCTTGATCAATGGCCTGAGTTGAACTGCCGAGCAAGAAGCGTTACGACGCCCGAAGTGGCGTGAGCCAAAACGGCGTTACCACGTGACTCTCGACAGCCAATGGCGATGCGCCCAATAAAACAAATACGTTCCGGTGACAAAGAGAGCGCGAGGCCTCGCAGTCGCACCAACAGCGTAATTTCTAGAAGGTTCGAAAATCTTGCGAGCGTTAACACACGGCTGTCAAAGTACCGACAAACAAAGGGCTGCCCCAGATGACGAGAAATACTGCGCTTGAGGCCAAATATGTGCAAAATCATTATTATGGAATTAGGCGATGAAGCCAAATAAGTAACTAAAAGGGTTTAGCATACGGGCGCGCTGCCCTAAAGCCTAGGTGGCTAATTAAAATACAAAATGACCTGACACATTGTCATACCGATCCCGCAATTCCGAATCCGAATTTGAAATTCCTTGCGTAGATTATGCAGTCCCTACTCAGTTACGAACGATTGCGAAGCGCAAACCGCGTCTATCCATTTCCATTCCTATTTCACATTCGATGTCTTTGCAGTCCGAGAATAGTAGGGAGGCCAAGTGAATTAATAATCATTTTCGTGGGACTGAGTAGGTTTATACGGACAAGTGATACCATTGTAATCAGCGGTGTTTCCTTAGTAGAAAAACTCCTGTTGTCGCTTTCTCAGCCTGTGGAGTTGAGGAGCTATGACGACACAAAGATGGCGATTCTTGGTATCAGGTTTTAATACAGTAAAACTAGGTTTAACCCAAACATCCAAAAAAGAAAATTCTACCCAGCGACAAACTGTTTAGTACCCTCCTCTTAGTAAGTGGAAAAAAGTTGCATGACATTGCGCGTCGGATTTAGGCGGGAGGGAGTTGGAAAGGTGGTAAAATGGTAGGTTTCAACAGTTTTACAGTTTTTCGCAAATATCTCGTTAACTGCAAGGTTTAGCGCAAACTTTATCTTATACGAAATTAATGTACATTTATTTTACAATAAAAATGGTCTTATGAATTTTTGCACTCCAGTAAAGGATTACGGAGATATGGAGGGGGTAAAAATGTAACTTTTTCTGTTTGCCAAAAAAAAGTAAAAATCACGCCTATGAACTCGTAATATTCGCTCCAAGTGTATTATATAAAGTGTTCAAGGAAGTGGGGAGGCCAGATGGTTATGGTAAAGCACCCAGCATAAAATACGAACAACATTTACGCAGATCATCCGCTACTACACATGTTGAAGTGAAAGTGGAAGATGGAATGTAACTCTAGGAGAAGCAAAATTTCTAACTAATATTAAGAACAAGATACAACTGATTACTCTCATCACTGTACACTTACAGCAAGCTGGCTGCAAAGTGATTCAGGCAGAATGTGATGCTGACACCAAGATCGTTTTTACTGCAATTGACGAATCAAAGAAGGAAACAGAGGGTATCGTAACTGGCAATGACACCGATTTATTGGTCTTGTTGGTTGTTCATGCTCCAGCCAACAGTTGAAGATGGTTGTACCGAAGAAAGGTATAACCAAGAAGAAAAAGTTTACTGCATTGGGGACATTCACCGTGATATCGGGGAAATGAAGGATGTTCTCTTGACAGTTTACACTTTCGCCGGATGTGATACCGTTTCTTCAATTTATAGTAAGGGAAAAATAACGCCTTCTGAAAAAGTGACAAGGAGCTTTACATAAAGCAGTTGATTTTTAACCACCCAAATGCAGACCCAGATGCAGTAGCTGGCTGGAAACCATTTCTTCCTTTCTATATTTGCATCAACAAATGCAGATAGTTTGGATACTCTGCGCCATCAATGTTACTTGTAAACCATCGCAAAGGAGCATGGACATACAAATTTCAGGTTGGCTGTACTTTCCCCTACTTCAGCAGCTGCACAACAACACTCTTATAGAGTTTACCATCAAGTGCAGTAATGGCTCAATGTCAATAAAGATTCACTAAAATGGGGTTGGAAAAGAAGAAGAATTGCTCCGGACATGGGTGCACCAACAGAGATGTACTAATTATTGACGACGGCATCGATGAAGATAATCTACATGAAAAAGAGCTTGAAGGTTTTTAGGTTACTGATTGCTGTTATTTATTATTATGTAACTACCTTGTACGTTGTACAGGGTGTCCCATTTTCGATGATATTACGGGGTATCTCAGTTACGAGTAAAGATAGAGAATTCCGGTTTTTGCAATACTTGCTACTTTTCTGTGAAAGGAAAGATGGTATAAACAAAATTTTCATAACCCTCTTCGTTTCCAAAATACAGGGCGAAATTGAAAATATTGCATTTTTGGGACCCCCCTCGTATCTCTGTTATCCTTTAACATATCGCAAAAGCCAAAAACTGGCTCTTATACAGTTTTTTACGTGGAATCCCAGATTTTTGCTGTGAGCTGTCAATTCTTAGCTATAAATCAAACTTATGTTTTTTTACACGATACTCTGTATACTTTTCTTTCGTTTGATTGGAAATTTTCTAAGCTTTACAAAAATATATAACACATGATATTTATTTTAAATGATAAATTTAAAATTCATAATTTCACAAAATGTGTCCCTATACGACACTCTTGGTTAGTATAGTATAAGTAATAGTAGGCCGTGATTATTAGAGCAATGGATCATTTGCTAAGCCCTTGTCAAGACCTGTCAGTTGTAAAATGTATATTTTCTGTGTAATATTATATTTGTTACGATGGCTGAAAATGAAACTTATCAACATTTTGAAAAATGCGACAGGTTAGTCTGCTTTATACAGAGCAATGAAAACTCCCGTGAAGCTTCCCAGCTATATTTCAATAGGTTTGTTTGAATATTTATTTACCTTTTGAAGTATGTGGGTTTAGTTTTTATTTAAATATTATTTTATCTACTCCTACTGCACAATGGACATGAATTATGATTCATAATTCACGGTTTGCAGCCAATCATAAAATTCTATTTTCATTATTCAATAGTTTGCAAATTGCAACCAACCAGAAAATTCTATTTTCATTATTCAATAGGTTGTAGCCAATCACAAAATTCATTCTTATTATTAAATGACTTTTGAAGTTAACAGCTGTCACAAATGTCATAATTCTGAAATATGAACACAAGGCTCCTATTGCATAGGAGTAGATAAAATATCGTATTATATTCGCGATTATGGCCATTATTCACTCAGATGACTTGCGCCACGCGCCTTCGGCTTGTGGCGCAAATGTCATCTTCGTGAATAATGGCTGTCATAATCGCTCATATAATAATATACTATTAATTTATAGATATCCAGAAAGAAGGCAACCTGGTCCTTTAATGTTTTCCCCGAATAAAGAAAAATTTGCTAGAACTTGGAACGTTTATCCGGCCCCGACCAAAAACGTATAATAAGGAAAATCGCATTACGGACGAAGTCAACGTTTTGGCATATGTAGAGGCAACGCCTTCACAATCATGTAGAGTTCTAGAGCAGGAAGTTGGTGTTCCCAAGACTCGGGTTCAAAGAATATTGACCAAATATAAATTTAGGCCATACAAGATTAAAATCGTACAATATTTACATCCTGGTGATGCAGAACGACGTTTACTGTTTTGCAACTGGTATTTGGAACAAATTCGTATTGATAACAACTTTGCCAGATCTATAATATGGTCCGACGAGGCCTACTTTTCGAGTGCAGGTATTTTTAACAGGCATAATACTAGGCATTGGTCCCATGAAAATCACCATGTGATATTCGAAAGAGAGCAAACAGGGTCGATTTGGATTTAGCGTGGCTTGTTTTATTTTGGGACGACCCATACAATACAGAATTTATGAAGGCAGTCTTTCAGGAGACAGATATCTTGAAATTTTGGAAGATGTTATCCTTGTGTTACTAGACAATGTCCCTTTAGCTCATCTTAACAGGATACATTTCCAACAGGATGGTGCGCCCGCCCACAATGCCCGAATTGTTCAACCTTTTTTAGACAATAATTTTCCGCAAAAATGGATCGGTACTAATGGACTAATTACATGGCCTCCACGGTCGCCCGACCTATCCGTTCTAGATTTTTTTCTATGGGGCTATTTACAGAATAAGGTTTATAGTACCCGTCATCGGACAATAGATTTCAAAACATGCAAGGACGTTCGATAATTATTTTAAATGCTTTAAAAGAATAACCACATTATGTCTACATTGCGTTCGAGAAAATGACAACCATTTTGAGCAGTTCTTTTAATGTGAAAATCTATTAAGGGGTTAATATCGAGGTTAATATTATGTTAATTTTAAGATGAAGTTTTGTTTTGTTTTATTCTTCCTTAGTGTATAAAATTGTTCATAGCTTACTTAGATTTACCGTTTTTAAAATTTCTGTTTGTAATATTCTAATATAACTAAGTCAGCACCTACTAATACTTATGCTATATAATACACACTATGATATTGTCGGTATATGGACATTTTGTGAAATTATGAATTTTAGGTATATTATTTAAAATGCATATCATATGTTATATATTTTTGTAAAACTTATAAAATTTCCAATCAAACGAAAGAAAAATATATAGTGTGTCCCGTTAAAAAAAACATAGGTTTGATTTATAGCTAAAAATTTACAGCTCACAGAAAAAATCTGACTACGCCACTGGATTCTACGTAAAAAACTGTATAACAGTCAGTTTTTAGCTTTGCGATATGTTAAAGGATAACAGATATACGAGGGGGGTCCCAAAATGCAATATTTTCAATTACGCCCTGTATCTCAGAAAGAAAGCGGGCTATGAAAATTTAGTTTATACCATCTTTCCTTTCACAAAAAAGTAGCGTATTGCACAAACCGCAACTTTTTATCTGTACTCCTAACTGAGATACCCCGTAATATCATCGAAAATGGGACACCCTGTACATACCACTTTTCAAGTTTTTGCAACCAAAGGAAGAAAGCAAGTTGGATTAATCACAAGTGTGGAAAGGGGATAACATGTTACCATGGTAGCTTATATGAGTTCTGCTGGTGGTTATATTCCACCTGCGCTTATCTTCCCACGAAAAAACTGGAAGAAGGAACTTACAGATGAAGCACCAACAGCAACATTAGGAATTGCTCAAGAAACCGGTGAAGTTTTTTAACTTGGATGAAGCACTTTAAGGATATGCTAATCCATCTCTAGGGAAGAAGGTCTTGATTTTAGTAGACGGTCATGCGAGTCACAAAAATATTGATGTGTTAACTTATGCTAAGCATCATGGTATTGTAATTATGTTTTCCCCCACACTGCACACATCGCTCACAACCATTAGATGTGTGCTTTTTTGGGCCATCAAAACCTATTATGATCAAAAAGTCACTAAATGGTTGAAATTTCACCCAGGCAGAACAGTCACACAATACCAGATTGCGGGCTTATTTGCAATAGCTTACGGAAAGGCAGCAACAAACCAAAATGCTCTGAGTGGACTTCAGAAAACTGGAATTTGGCCTCTCAATCCAGATATTTTTCCAGATTATTTATTTAATCCAGCATTAGCTACAAACGTTGCACAAAATACAGAGGTCTTTTTGGAAAATGAAGTTCTATAAACACAAAATAATGCACCTGATGCTTCCACGATAATTGAAAATTTGTCTGAAATCCAAAAGGACGAGACTTCTAGCAAGAATCTTGTAACAGCTCGATCTCAAGACATTTCACCACTACCAAGTATTTCTGGGATCCAACGCACTAAAAGAACAAGGAAAGCTGAAGGAACGCAACTCCTTACAAGTAGTCTATATATAGAATAGATGAAAGCCAAGGCAATAGGGAAGAAGGCAGTTGAGAAACGCAAAGCAGCTAAACGGGCGAAAAAAAAATGTATCACAAATTTGTGAAACACAGGATGAGATAGAAATTGATGATGACGACGATAACCCCCCTTGTCTGTATGCAATGAGTTGTACTCTTTTTCCAAATCCAGAGAACCTTGGATTAGATGCATGGTGTGCAACAAATGGGGCCACTGTGAATGTGCGGATATACCCAAAACGAAAAAACAATATATTTGTGAAATATGCAAGCCATAATCACAGGTGTGTCATTTTAGGCAAGATGGTATGGGTAAAATGACACATTTATGATTTGGCTGTTAGAATTTTTTCAAGAACGTACGTTAATTTTTTTATGTTTTTTATATGTCGCAGATGAATCATTATGTTAAGAGAATCCTATGTTAATTTTTGTGCAATGATCTTTCAATAAATAGACAAGTTACTTAATGTTATAAAAGTGGTATGTCGTTTTAGGCCAAATTCCCCTACGCAAATAGGATCGCTAATTAATTATTACGCAAATATAATAGCTGTCATTACATAGTACACAAATAGGATCGCTAACATTAATTATTACGCAAATATGATAGCTGCCATTAAATAATACACAAAATACCTTATTAACTTCACCTGCGGCGGTTGAACGGCTCCAGTCTGCAGCACGGCGCGGCGGTGTCACAAGGCATGCGAAACGGGGCGAGATGCTCCAACAGCGCAGGCGTTGATGATGAAGGCCCACCAATTCCTTCACACAACTCACGATGCGGCCACAAATGACGACTAGGCCCGCATGTGAAAGATGATCAGGGGCACGCTCTCGAGTTTGATCCCACAGAAGTAGTCATATTGGCCGACGGCCGACGACACAACAGAGAAGCGCTTGGTCAAAACGACGGGGCACCACAACAACCCTCTGCAACTCACTCGTTTCAAGTCTCGCAACACTCTTTTCAACACATAAGAAACAATCTCGCACGCGTACAGCGGCCGCCACCCCAAAGGGGACGCCGCTGACCGCGCGCCTCGAAACTAAAACTGCCCGCCTCTCGTGCCAGAGGCTAACTCCCCGCCAGGGTTGCCAACTTTAAATTTGATCAATCGCCAAGAATGGAGGAAAAAGTCGCCACAATGTTGCCTACTACACAATAATAAGAAATAGCCAATAAATCGCCACTTTTAAATAATAATGACGGCTTGCACCGCACGAAAATATTTTGGACTAAATTTAAAACGCTATTAACCCTGCAGCACTGGCGCTGGGTCTAACAGACTTGCCGGATTTAATCCCCCCCCCCCCCCCCATAAAATATTTGCTGTAGACTATGCAACCGCCTTTACAGTACCTTCCTAAATATAAGTTTAGTACTCATTGCCCAGCAGAGGAGGGTGTTGTTGTTGTTCGTATTATTTTGACGTGCCCGTGAAGTCTCAGAGACCCGACGCCAGTACTCACGTTAGTTTTTTATAGCAAGTTCACAGTGTTGTAGAAATCAATTTTCGCGTATTGTAAGTACCAAAATCCAAATATTAGTAAATTTGTTTGTAAATTATTTATTGTTATTTAGATCATGAGTTATGAAGCGGAACAAGCACGCTTACAACGCTTGTTGAAAGAAGTTGTTACAGATTGCGAAGAAGTCGATGAATCGGACACTGATGAAATTGATTCTGTTGAACCGAGAGATGTTGATACTGATACTGAGCAGGAAGCATATAGTGAGGAAGAGGAGGAGGAAACTCCCAGAAAAATACCCAGAATTCCTGCATTTATTGCAAAAGATGGTACAACTATTTGGAAAAAGCATAGACCACCTAAAAATATTAGAACCAGAAAACAGAACATCGTTATACGCTTCCCAGGTGTCAGAGCGACAGCCAAGCAGGCAAAGACGCCCGTAGAATGTTGGAGTTTGTTTTTTACGGATGATATAATCAAGGGTAATACCACAAGCAGTGGATATATTTTTGACAAATATTTTGTCGTTTCCATGTAAATTATTGCGTTTAAATTTCACGATACAAAATCACATCAAAAATGTCACGAGCCGAAGGCGAGTGACATTAAAATGTGATTTTGTTGAGTTAAATTTGCAATAATTTATATGGAAATGGCAAAATATTTAAAAAAAAAAAAATTCACTTCGAGTGGTATTTGGGACGACTATTTAACAATATTAATACGTAACGATTAACTTTATTGAAAAATAATCCAACAATTAATATAATTATTCATTCTCAATTAAATTCAGCGGAATACTTCCAAAACACAGCATTTTAAAATTTTTAAAACAAGCCACACAGTTTCTTGGGGTTTAGTGTTACGTAACCTAGCGATATCACTAAGGACAGAACATCGTTACTAAGCGATACTTCGCAACAAGGCTATTTATTTTTTGAGTACGTACATTTTTTTGTGAATATTTTGCATGGTGCCCAATATTCAGTGATATACTGCTGTTATTGGTTGAAAAAAGCAAAAAAACACTAACAAGTACATAGACCGTATCTCAGGAAATTTTAATCGCGCAAGATCTGCCAAGCCCACCTGCCAAATGGAAATAAAAGCTTTTATAGCATTGGTTTATCTAGGGGGTATTCAAAAAAGTAATAAGACTTAACACTGATGAACTTTGGGATAGGCAGGGTCTTGGCACGGAAATGTTTTGGCTGACTATGTCCCAGGAGCGATTTCGGTTTATTTTGCGTGTCATACGATTTGATGATCTGCAAACAAGGGAGGAACGTAGATCTGTGGACAAACTAGCACCTATAAGAAGTGTTTTTGACATTTTTGTACAAAATTGTAAAAAGTTTTATACAATATCACAGTATGGAACAATCGATGAAAAACTTGAGGGCTTCCGAGGCAGGTGTGGATTTCGACAATATATCCCCAGCAAGCCAGCTAAGTATGGGATTAAAATATTTGCACTTGCCGACTCTAAATCTTTTTACACTTCAAATTTGGAGGTCTATGTCGGGCAACAACCAGAAGGCCAATACCATGTAAAAAACTATCCAGCTAGCGTAGTCGAACGCTTGATTTCAGAAATATCCGGTACTGGGCGAATATAACGTGCGATAATTGGTTTACTTCATTTGCTCTTGTGGATAACCTTTCTATGTCTATCACACGCTAAATTTTCATGCCCAGATTGTGCTATGAAATTTTTAAATAATGAAGAACGATAGTATTGTGTTTCTACCTTTTAATTATGTTTGTTTTTTACTATGTATTTGCGTTAACTAAAAAAATATTTATTTACATTTTCAATATTTCAGTATAGCAAGATCTCATGATTGTAATTTTTGCTGTATAATTTGGAAAAAAAATAAAATAAATGCGTTCGTTTTCTACTTAAAATATCTAAATAACTTATAGCTATGATGTATATTGACAATGACCAATTATTGCAGAATCATTGTTTAAAAAATCAATATTATATCCTTTGGGTCTGTGAAACCCAGCGCCAGTAACCGTGTCATAAAAAAGGGCGCCACTACTGCAGGGTTAACAACTGTTTCTATGCTTTTTAAGTCAATTTTAAATTTAATACGAAACTTTTTCTAGCGGCCGTTAGGTATTTAATTTATAATTAAATGTTATAGAAATAAATGGGGGTTTTAAATAATTATATATTTTTTGCAGAAAATTTATTATTTAGATGTATGAAACAAAATAATTGAAAAGAAATATAAACAAACAAATACATGGAATAAGAAAAACTTTAAAATATTGCCTAGAATATGGCTCAAATAAAATATAAATGAAAACATATAGAAACGAGAAACTTAAAAAAATTTTCATAACTTCTGGCCTGAAAAACTATAAATGAAATTTTGCCCACATAAACGTATTATATGAAAACACGCAGAAACACATAAAGTATTTAAAGAAAAACTTATCAAACAAAAAGAAATAGTAACTTCTGATATAAATTTTCATCTACCTCACTCGAAGTACTAGAACTAGAATTACTATTATTACCTACTATTTTTAAAATCATAAATGGTTTTATTAAATAATTTATACATTTCTTTGTTAGGTGTAAAGGTATCACAACACATATTTTCTGAATATAATTTTACCTTGATCATTAAAATTGAATTAAGAAGGCTTAATTGCATTCTATTTCGTAATTTATTTTTGGTGGTATTCATCACGCAAAATATTATTTCTATAACTGCACTTTATGTAGGCAGAGATAATAACGTTAACACAAATTTGGCTAAATTTTCAAAAATTTTGATTCCTCCAGCATTTGAATGATGAAGAACTGTTCTCCAAAATGTATACGAATTGCAGAATTTCATGTCCATAATATTCTGTCCAATTAACAGTAATCAAAAGATTCTATTCGTTTTCAATAATACTGTGGTGTATTTTGGCAGCAGCTAAAGTCTGCTTTTTGTAATCCGCTATCGCGGAGTGCAGGCCTTCGCAGCACGATTGCCTTATACACTCATTTCCAATTTGTAAGGGCATTGAATAAACATATACTCGCATACGTTGAATTTAATTAAATATTAGTGCAATACATTACAAAGTGGCGACGATGTATTTTTGCGATTTAAAGTCGTTAGCAAACCATACAGTGCAAGTTTCTGTAATTTTGTGAATTGGTCAACGCTCGCGCATCATGTCCACGGATACCGGCAAAATAGGACATTTACGAGAATTTTGCTTAAGCAATTCGGACTGGACAATTTTTAGAGCCCGTTTATAAAACTACTTCAGTGCAAATGACATTAAAGCCGATGGCGAGGATGCAAACAAAAGGCGAAGTATCTTGTTAAATATTCTAGACGAGGCGGCGTACAAACTGGTTTTCGACTTGGTAAGTCGAACCAAGCCAGAAAAGAAAACATACTAGCAGTTAGTGGACATCCTAAACAGTCACTTCAAGCCACAGCAGAGTGCATTTGCAGCTCGCTTCAAATTTTATTCAGCGATGAAGGAACCCGACGAGACAGTTAATCAGTGGGCTGTACGCATTCGAGGATTAGCAGTTGGCTGTGAGTTTGGAGAAGAGCTCAAGGTGTGCCTTCGTGACCGATTCGTTTTTGGATTCAATAAGGGGCCAGTTTTGGACCGACTTATGGAGGAAAAGGTGACGGAAGATTTTGAAAGAATGGTAACTTTAGCAGCGACCAAAATGGCGGCACAGGAAATGCAAGCAACAGTTATCAAAGAGGAGCCCGTGAATTTTCTAAGGAAAACCAGCAATTACCAGAGCGCACGACCTAGCGGAGCAAGACCAAGGCGCGCACCACGTCATCAGCCGAAATATCACAGCAAGGGACAATCATACGAAAGATAAGTGTTTTTACAAAAATGCGATTTGTTTACTATGTCAGAAAGCCGGTCACATCGCGGCAGTTTGTAAATATGAAGACCTTTCAGACCGTCCGAAACGTGATTCTAGTAAATACACTGCTCGCAATGTGACTGGTCACCATTGCATTGAAGCAGATGGTGAAAATGAGGATCTTTGTTTGTATAATGTCTCTGATAGTACAATATCGAAAGAACCTTTCACTATTTCTGTTACAGTGGAAAATGTGGAATGGAATTTCAAATTGATTCTGGTAGTGGTATCTCTTGTTTTTCTCACGATTTATATCAACATTTTAGTAATATTTCCTTGCAATCTTCCGATAAATGTGTTTTATTCTATAATGGTATTAAGGTTAAACCTGTGGGAGTTATGCAATCAAAAATAATTTTCCTAGATAATATCAAATATTTAGATTTTTATGTCATAGTTGGTCGGGATTTTTTGACCCTTTATAATATTGGATTTTCTAATGTTAACTATATACATACTGCGCAAGATAAATTAAACGAATTAATTAAACAGTTTCATGAAGTTTTTTCGCCTGGACTGGGGCATTTTAATAAGGGAGTTGCAAAAATAAATTTGAAAAACCCAAATGTTGCTCCCAAATTCGTAAAAGCTCGACCAATACCATTCGCATTTAAAAATCAAGTTGAGGATGAAATTAATAGATTATTGTCTCTAGGTATCATTTCTCCTGTGAACTACAGTGCGTGGGCGACCCCAGTTGTACCTGTTTTTAAAAAAACGGCCAAGTTCGACTTTGTGGAGATTTCAAAATTACGGTCAACCCAGAAGTAGAAGTAGACCAGTACCCTTTGCCGAGAATTGAAGAGCTTTTTAGCAGTCTTGAAGGAGGATCAGAATTTTCAAAGCTGGACCTGTCGCAAGCTTTTCAACAAATAGAGGTGGATGATGCGAGCAAGGAGCTACTAACCATATCTACCCACAAAGGTCTTTTTAGGTATAATCGTTTAACATTTGGGGTTGCTTGTGCTCCTGCGAAATTTCAAAAAATTATGGATTCGGTGTTGAGTAGCTTATCGGGTATTGCAGTATTTCAGGATGATATACTGGTAACAGGAATAGATCAAGACGAGCATTTAAAAAAGCTGAAAAAGGTTTTATCTATTTTAAAAGATGCGGGTTTAAAGGTTAATTTAAAAAAATGTAAGTTTTTCCAAGAGAAAGTGGAATATATAGGTTTTGTTGTTGATAAAGAGGGCTTACACCCCTCCAAAGAGAAATCAAAGGCTATAGAGTTAGCACCGGAACCTAAGAATGTTACTGAGCTAAAATTTTGGCAGCAGCTAAAGTCTGCTTTTTGTAATCCGCTATCGCGAAGTGCAGGCCTTCGCAGCACGATTGCCTTATACACTCATTTCCAATTTGTAACGGCATTGAATAAACATATACTCGCATACATTGACTTTAATTACATATTAGTGCAATACATTACAAATACCAAGTTTATTTGAATCAATAAATTCTTTTATAAAAGGCAGTTTATCAAATGGTTGTCTTAAAGTATGCGACAAGCAAAAAATCTGGTGTGATACACTCACACAACTTCCTTTTACAGTGATCTTATAATTAGTCAAAAATTTAATTTTTAAGCATTTGTCAAAAATTTTCAAAAATTACGAATTCTACAAAAACGGTACAAAATAGAGCGTTAGTTGAAGAGACAAATTTTCTCTAAAATCTTAAGCAGAATTCAAAAATGTAATAATATACCGGGTGTTCTATTTAAAATAGGAGTTAATAAAAAAATAGAAAAAAAACAAAAGAAACCCACTTTAGAAGTTTTCAACTGGAAAATCACCTATCTCACGTCAATGCACATTAAAAATGTAATAAAAATGTAAAGTTTGAAAAAAATCGTTAGAGCCGTTTTTGAAAAAATCGAAAAAAACTGAAAAATCACAAGAGTAAACACCTACTTCCGGTTATGCGATTTTCTTCAAAAGCTTGCTGTCTCATCTACATAGTACACAAAACTTATGTATGAAGTTTCAACGCCATACCTCTTTTCGTTTTTGAGATATTCTGTTCACAGACAGACAGACAGACACACAGACAGACAGACACACAGACCAATGAAAAAAAATATGTTTTTTGGGATCAGGGGACTCTAAAACGTGAAGATCTGTTGAAAACTCAATTTCGAATTTTTGGGGTGAATTCAATACTTCCTTTATCGTAAAAGGAAGTAAAAGGAGGACTAAAAACCTGCAATTTTTTAAAATGATTGCAACTGTTTGGTAATCTATCAATTAAAAATTTTAACAGCTCATAAATATAATCTTTTGCTCTTGTTTTTACACCATGGAGATCTTTGGAATTAATTTTTACCTTAGTTTCTACTGCGATTTTAAAATCAATTCCAAAGTCAACGTCATTGACATCGCGAAATACCAATTCATTGGAAATGTTTCCAATTATATAATTTATATCCGAAATAGTGGGTTTATAAATTTTTAACCGCAAGGAAATTAAGATTTCCCAATTTCCACAAAATCTTTTTGATACATTAAATTTAATTTGTTGATTTCATATAAGATTACGATCCAGACATGTCTGCCCGTCACGAAAATTGCAGACGTCATGTCCCTGATTGAGTGAATGCGGGTTACCGTAGCCCCGTTTATTATGAAATAAAGAAAGCTTTGAGGGTCCTCCAACATGTTATTTATAGTTCTAGCAGCATAGGATTTCTTTTTTTTTACCACAACACTAAAATAAATGTGCAAATCTTCATAGTGTTCCAAAATCACCCGTATTACATTGTACCTACACTACATAGCCAACGTGTTGAACTGAATTTAATGAACTTATGAAATTTGCGATCATCATCATTGAAAGTATCAAAACTATAACCTCTATACTTAGAACAGAAAATAAACAGGAAGCCGATTTGTAAGAAATTCGTGCGACCGCGATGGGTGTTCAAAATGGCGGATGGTTGTTTCCTTTTGGCAGTGGCGTATCATATCGAGAGGATGCATGTGCAGCAAACAATTTCAACAGTTTTATTAAGTGCACTTTACACTATGTGATTTATGACTACATGTAAGTTTGTGTGACTTCAGTCACTGTCTGTTATTTACATTGCTTCCTCAGATTGTGTGATTACAAATAATGACCCCATTATACGTTCCCTTCTATGCCCATGACTATTGTTGTGTACAAGTACGTATGACAAGTGACATGTTCAGAGAAATTGTCTCTCTATTTGAAGTGAAAAGTAATATTAATACTTACTGATGGAATATAATGCCCAAAGTCCTGGTATTTGGGGTCTGAGAACAGCCAAAATTAGTCTCAAACTAACTAAAACCCACAGCTGTCAAACCGGTATCACACCTCATTAGTCATACATGGGTTTTCAAAATGGCCGTTTCCGTCGCCTAGATGTTACAGCCAAGTTAAATGAAATGTGCCTTCCTGTCTATTTTCTGTTATAAGCCTCTATATTATACTACGTACATCCCATGATCTACATTTTAATAAAATCAAATTAGTAATCAACTGACTGCTGATATTTGTCACTTGGGTTGCAGATTTGCTCTATCTTGAATTTGAATGAACTATACACTTTTCATTTGTAATTCAGAAAGTGTAACTTGTAATTCAAATTAGAAAATTGCAGTGATGTAAAATAACGGTCATTTAAAAATCATAACAAATGGCCGTCATAGAAGGTTATATTGCGGTCATGATCTTTTATGACCAACAAAAGTAGGAAATCGTATTTTCTAGTTAGCCTTAGTTTTATTGCAAACAAAACGAATACATAAAAAGATTTACAAAAAAACTTCATCACTAATGGTAATGTCATTTTCTTGTTCTTGCAGTACGTCTTCCATTTCTTTAAATAGCTCCTCGTCCTCTGGGTCTGTATCAGTGTCATCTTCTTCCACTTCCTCATCACAAATTTCTTCATCTTCTGCGGTTTCACCTTCAACAGTTATTATGTTGTCAAAACCAAAATTTTCTTGCTCCCCATTCCGAACTGTCTTGTTTCGCTTATTTCGCGTTTGTTCTTTTACTTCTTTTCCAGATTGCAAGTTGAAGCTATGATGTATATATGTTAATTTACCTGCTCTTTCTGTTATTACTCTATTGCGTTTTTTTGAATGTATAAAACCTTGTGCACTAAGGGTCTCTTTCAAGAGGCGTTTTTTGCAGCGCTGCAGAGTGGCGCCGCTGGTAGGAAAACATTGTTTTAATAGACGCCTTCACACGGAGCGTCCAACGAACGCACAGTGGCGCGTTTGAGCCAATTGTAGCAGACTCCCGCTACCAGAAGCGCGCGTTGCTAATCGCGAGACCCCTTCACACTGCGCGACTCGATGCGCCACTAGTGGCGGGCAGCGATTCTCGGAAGCGACAAGATTGCTAAACGCAATGCTTGGGTTGCAGTTATGATGACCTTTTTCAAAGACTTCAAGGAGATAACTCCTCCAGAAAAGAAAACGCTTGGTAAGTACCGGTATGGAGGTCTGTTGGTCGAGCAGATCGAGTAGATAAAATATTTTTTCTTCAAGCGTATAATAATGCGGTACATTATATCATGTAACACGCTTTGTAGAAATAGTCTGTTATTTTAATCTCTGAAACTTCTTTGTGGCGTGAATTCATAATTCATATTCTTATATGGGTATTTCGCCACTCTGCAAATTAAAATATTAAATAACGAAAATATTAACAACGAACGTTTCGAGAGACAATCTGCCCTCGTTATCAACGAATAACAATTAAAACTAACAAGAAACTTATCTTTTTTTCACTGGAAGGAAAAACGACCAACCTCCAATGAATTTTTTGACATTGACGTTTGTTGATATCTGTACCTACTTGATCTCATCTTTAAGAATCGATAGCCAACTATTGTCTAAAAATATTGAGAAAGACGACACGCATTTTTCTTCGTTAAGTAAAATATATGCCGTTTCCTTAATTTTTCGCCTAGTTGACATCGATTCTTTAGACAAGATCTTTGTGTTGTCCCACTGTATTTTATGGTTTTCATCCCAAGCATGTTCTGCCAGCTTAGACTTATTGAATTGATACGTTTTCAACATATTTTTATGTTCTTTAACTCTAACTGCTAAAGGCCTGGATGTTTCACCGATATAATATTTCCCGCATTCACAGGGAATACTATATATACAATTCCTTGAATGTTGTTCTTCGTTGAACGGTTTAGTTTTTGCAAGAACTGACCGCAAAGTATTCATCGTTTTGAATACCGTCCTAACAGCAAAGTATTCATCGTTTTGAATACCGTCCTAACATTGAATCTATTTCCAATTCGTCTAATTTTGTCAGATATGCCTGGAATATATGGTATAGTAAGAGTATTATATTTTTGAGTGTCATTCCTTTGTATGTGTGTGGCATTGCTTCGTGTATTGAAAATGTTCCGAACAAGAGTCTCTGGATAGCCATTATCTTGTAAAACATTAATAATAAATTCTTTCTCTTTTTTGAAAATTTTATCATTAGAGCAAACAACTTTGGCTCTGTCGTAGAGACTTTTTACAACGCCTGTCTTTATGTTTTTGTGATGGTTAGAATTAAAATGTAAGTACCTATTAGTATTGGTTTTCTTACGGTATACTGATGTTCCAAAAGTATTTATTGTGCGTGTGATTAGTGTATCAAGAAAGGGTAACTGATTGTTTTGCTCTGTTTCTAATGTGAATTTGATGGAGGTTTCTTTACTGTTAATATGTTCAAGAAATTTGTCCACCTCATCCATATCATGAGGCCAAATTGCAAAAACATCATCGACATATCTCCACCAAACTACTGGTTTGTTGGTGTACGTGTAGACATGTTGTTGTTCAAAGTCTTCCATAAAAATGTTACTAACAATGGGAGATAAAGGTGAACCCATTGCCATCCCGAAATCTTGTTGGTAAAATTCATTGTTTAGTTGAAAGTATGTCGTTTTAATGCATAGTGTTAAAAGTTCCATAATGGTACCAACGTTTAATGTTGTTCGTGTATGTAATGTGTTATCGTTTTGTAGCCTATGTTTAATGATGTTGAGTGTTTTGTCTACTGGAACATTAGTGAAGAGACTAACTACATCGAAACTAACCATTAAGTGTTGTGTGTTTATGTTTGCTTCTTTAAGTTTTTCAAGGAAATGGGGCGTGTTCTTTATATACGTGTCTGTATTTCCTGATATAGGAGTCAGTATCTTAAGTAAATATTTAGCTAAACTGTGACAAGGAGAACCTATAGAACTAACTATTGGCCTAAGTGGTACATTTGGTTTGTGTATCTTTGGTAATCCATAAAAATGTGGTGGTTTACTGTAATGTGGTGTTAGCGTACGTCTTACAAAATCTGTAAATTGTTCTGTGTTTGTAAAGTGTTCTGTATATTTTTGTTTCTATTGTATGTGTTGGATCTTTATTTAGTTTAGTGTATTGTCCCTCACTAATTAGTGTTAAAAGTTTTTCGTTGTATGCGGTTGTGTCAAGTACTACTGTGGCGTTGCCTTTGTCTGCAGGTAGAATTTTAATTGTGTTATCGGTTTTTAGTGTGTGTAGTGAATGTTTTTCTTGTTTGGATATATTTTGTCTGATTGTGTAAGGTCGTTCTAGTATGATTTTGTTTCTAATTCTGTATTCCTGTCTAATGTCTTCTGGAAGTTTTTGACAAGTCCCTTCTATAGCTGTAACTAAATCAAGTTTATTAATTCGTTTTGGCGCCACTGCGTAGTTGAGTCCTTTGCCAAGAACTAATTTGTCAGTGGCGTTTAGTTCTTTAGAAGACAGATTAACTACAGTTTTATTTAAAAAAGTGTCACTGTTCTTTAGTGTATTTAGTTCAATTGTGTGTTTTTCTTGTATGAGGTGTTGGTACTTTTTTAAATGTGTACGTTTTTGCTCTGTGTGTGTTTTGTTGTAGGTATTACTAATAGAGTTGTACATACGATTGAAATCGTCTTCCAGTACATCCCTTTGCATCACCTGTTCCAGTTGTTAATATTTTCGTTATTTAATATTTTAATTTGCAGAGTGGCGAAATATGAATTAGTCTGTTATTTTACTAGTACAAATATTTTTCATTTTTTTACTGGTACAAAAAAGTAAAGATTTAAGTTAAAAAAATAATAAAGAAGTGAACATTTGATAAAAGAACCAATAATTCCTTGCAACGTTTTCTCAAACTAATACTTTGATGGCTTAACAGTAATAGACTACATCTTGTCATTTTGCCATGGAACTTTTCCCTGATCACTGATGAAATATTCGGAAAACATTTCGCGTATACCATTAGCTTGTCTGCCCGCAGGGGTTGAATTTGATGGCATGTCGTCCAGACCTTCAATGGTCAATGTGTCCTCAAATCGATAACCATCACGATTACGGATAAAGTTATGCAATAAGCAAGCGACCCGAATTATATCTTCAGCAAGATCGGTATCGACGTTGAGGGGCAGGTGGAAAATCCGAAATTTGTTGGCTAATATTCCAAATGAACATGTACCGCCGAGCCCTACACATTCGGTAATTACAAATCCTTTTCATTTGATAAATACGCTCCTCCATAGGGACGTAACATGAAAGGCGAAAGACCGAATCCTTCATCACCAATTATCATGAAACGGTTTATCCAGGCAAGGAACGGCTCTCTGGAAGTTTGATGCGATTTTTCGTCAGTTGATCATGCAGAACAGATTTTT
The DNA here is from genome assembly GCA_940337035.1 of Agriotes lineatus. Taxonomy (NCBI): domain Eukaryota; kingdom Metazoa; phylum Arthropoda; class Insecta; order Coleoptera; family Elateridae; genus Agriotes; species Agriotes lineatus. Next base: position 25,865 of record CALNHX010006573.1, read on the forward strand.
TTAAAACTGTGGAATCTGATGATTTTTCGTAAGAGCACACGTCTACGTACAGAATGTTTTAGTCTGCGTCGCACATAGCCAGGAGGAGGATAGACAAAAACTGCTAGTTTAATTATTCTAATGTTTTCCATCTATTGCGCCTACACAGTTAGGAAACTGAGCACAATCTAAAAACCCTTTAGCTGAAGCAGTTAACAGTTCTTCTGTTAAAGGGGGGAAGCACTCTTCTTTTCTTGATGTCCACAAAATTTCAGTCACGTCCCGTACCATTTGAGATACTGTTGAAATTCCAAGTCTGTATGTCATATGCAGCTCTGTCATTGAGCATCCCTGACCAATGTACCTGAAGCAAAGCAACGAGATAATGTTAAGAGTACATTTTAACCTCTTTTCTTTTTCTAAAAGCGCATAATATTTATACAGGGTGTTTCATTGGTAAACGGAACAATTTGAATGGTAGATAGAGGTCACTAAGGTGGGTCTTTGTCTTAAGTGTAAGCTTTGTGCCAAAAATGAATAAAATATACAGGATGATTCTCAAGTTATCAGTAAGTAGAGAAATGAACAGAATTGATAAAACACCCTGTATATCGGTTATGAATGCTCTAATATCCATTACATATAGGTTTTTTAGAACCAACTAGTAACCTCTACCTATCATTAAAATAGTTCCGTTTAGCAGTGAAACACCTTGTATATTAATAACATATCTCTTGTTACAGGGAATCTTTTTCAACGCAGGTGGAAAAGCTTACGAGATAGTTATTCGAGGGAAATAGCCAAACGCAAAACATAGCAAGAATCCGGTTCTGCAGCGTCGTCAAGAAAAGGATATCTGTACTTCGAGCAACTCACGTTCTTACAGCCCGTTGTGGAAAGTACGAGAAACAGCGTTGCTGATAGCGGTGATACCGGTGAATGGACGATCGACAATGATCCAGTGGACGCGGTAGAGATTGACCGCCCGGTACCGAGCCGCAAAAGAGCGCGGAAAAGTGACAAGGAAGATGAACTCTTGATGAAAACGTTAAAGTCGATGTACTTGCAGAGAAATTTCGAGGCAAACGATGAAGATAGGCTATTTATGCTATTCTTGGTTCCAGAGATTAAAAAAATACCAGACCACATGAAATTAGATCTCAAAACAAGACTTTTTAGTGTCTTATCTGAAGCAAGGAACGTGATGATTCGCCAGCAATCTCAGGCTCAACAGTTTGACTTTCATCTTCAGTCGCAGCTACACAACACCGAGATCTGGTCAATACGTGAATCAGCTAGGGTTTCAGGAACATGCTTTCCATGGAGGAACCCAATATCCTACACCAGCTAACGATAATCAGTTTGGAGCGCCCTCTGAGCAAGTACCTCTACCTGTAACGATTGCGCCTCAGTACCATACTTTATCAAGAATGACACCTCAAACCATTATGACCCCTACACCTTCACCTGGTGAAAGTAGGACCTCAGAAACCACCAGTTCGCCTTCAGAACTAGACCGTTCAGTGTAGTAATTTTGTAATTATGTGTTAATTATATTTCTTATACTCTTTTCTTTCTTCAAATATCAATCTTAAAAGGGATTTATAAATGTGTTTGTTTTTCATCTTGCAGTTCTTTGTATGTCTTAATAGCGTCTGAAGCTTTTGATTTAAAATTTCATTTTATATATTTCGCACTCAGCCAACAGCCGTTAGGCCAATTATAGGCGTCGCTGTGCAGTTATGGGGACTTCCAACCCCACTAACGACTGTCATGATGTTGTTATGACCGCCGGGACCAACTTTTTTCCGTGATAGCCGTACCACGAGGCGCCGAGAGATGCAGCCGTGGAACTCCCATCTAAGTTCTGACCAGAGAGAGCATTGCTTAACTCTGCTGATCGAACGTGGACGCTTGTTCAAGCTACACCACCCAGGACCTTATAATAAAAATCTCATAAACTGTGCTCTCGTATTTTAGACGATCGAAAGCTGACTATGGACGCTATGCCTCCCCCTGGTAACGTTTGACCGACTTATAACACGCAAAATACGCATTTTCCGAACAAAAATCTTTATTTTAGTCCAAAGAACCGAAATACAACTCAGTTTTCAACTTGAAGTGACCACTCGAGAATGAGCTGATTTATATACAATTTGTCGATCGTAATTAAGTCATAAATTTAAGTTTTTACTCACCTAAGGAATAAAGCTAATTTCTCGTCAAGGAGGAACGGATTTCTTTTCCGCACAACTGTATCTTCTTGTCGAAGCAAATTTTCAACTTTTGAAAAAAGTTCATCAAAGGTGTTTTCCTCATGCGGAAATGCGTATAAAACTTATCGGCGGAGTCACGAAGATATGATGACTTTTGTCTGCTCGAGATAGAAGATGTATATGAACCCAAAATTGGCGCTTCTTTCGAGGTTTTTTTTGCAATTTCTTGCGCAGAAAGCAGAAACAGCAAAAGATAATCTGGGTCCATCTCGATGCATTGCAAGTGGCAAACTACCTATTTCGGTTTCACTTTGAAGCGCCGGCGAAACGCGTGGCACGCCACTTGGTAGCACTGCTCAGCAACTTAGCAGTTCTGTCCGCTACACAGTATCGGCGCAATAACGCGCCACACAATCGCGTACCCTGCCACTCCAACGCGCCACTCTACAGCGCTGCAAAAACGCATTGTGAGAAAGGACGCTAAAAGATCTTTCAGTCGGAGCTGATGTTGGGAGGCATGAAAAATATTGCTTCTACTAGTTTGCGCAAAGTCTTGTCGGTGCAAATTCCACGCCAGGGGCCCATTTCACGAAAGTTACAAGTTAAGCTTAGTTTACATGACGACACTAGGTTTCGCAACTAATGTCATGAAACTACTTTCATGAAATTAATTTCACAGGAAGTTGTTTACATGGTGACACCTGTGTAGACTGTAGTTTCATTACATTTTCAGTGTTTTAAATGTCACAGTGCATACCTGAACCGCATGGATTCTCAAGTTCTAGCTGCAACTAGAGTTGTTGCAGAGATGTTATTGCTAACATTAAAAGCAGAAAAAAGAAGAAAGAAACGTATCTGGACTACAGAATGGATAAAGAGAAGATTACATTTAGGATGCTCTGCAAACTTATTGAAAGAAATAGTTGTAGAGGATCCGAAAAACTGTCATAATCATCTAAGAATGACTTCGAATCAATTCAGTTTTTTGCTTGGGAAGGTTACAAATTCAATAAGGAAACAAGATACTGTAATGCGTGAAGCACTATCTCCAGAGCTGAAACTCCAAATCACAATGAGATATCTAGCAAGCGGTGATTCCTACTCATCTCTACAATTTTTGTACCGTGTCCCAAAAAGTACAATTTCAAAGTTTGTTCCAGAGGTTTGTGATGCGATATACACTGCACTAGAGGACTATATAAAGGTAAAATAATCAAAACTTTATTGTTGAAAATAATTTTATATTATTATTATTTTTATTAAAACTACAACATGAACATGAACATGAACATTACTCTACTATGGATCCAGCCAAAGATGATATAGTCAAAATTATACCCATTCGGAGTCACGTGACTTTTGTCTGTCTCTGTTCATCTTTAGTAAAATAGATGAAATGGAAGAAATTTGAAAAAAAGGCATGTCGATTCATAAAATTAATTTTAAAAATTTGACGTTTCTAATCTGTCAGATTATATTTTTCGTGTAAGTTATTGAGATAAGGGTAATAAAACCTAAAATTGTTGAGCCGAAAACTGGAAATTAAAAGAAACCATCGGACATGCGGTATAACGAGCAGTCACAACAATTAATTTGAATATTATGCGTTTTTTTTATGAAGAGTACAATATTAATAATAGTAAATCAACAGTTTCACCCTCCAACGCTGTTCGCCGTGCTTCTCTTGCGTTAAATATCTCGGAGAGCACAATTTACCGAAATATGAGCCAGAAAGTGAAGAATACAAAAACGGAAGTCGACGAAGCAGTCAAGACACTGTATATAAAATGTATGTAGCTAAAGAATTTGTAACCATAAAAAATCTAAAAAATGCTTGGTTGAAGAATCTGGAGATTTTTCACATTCAGTTTCTTCCCTAAATAGATTGTGCAAGGAAATAGGCTTCAAATGGCAATGTTCTATAACAGAATATGCATGCACAGAAATTGACTTAAAATTTGCTATACGCAGCAGGTTTTTAATGTAGCAGCTGACATATCTTTATTATATTTACATTTTACGACATGTTATGTTTTCTTTAACCTGTAAATTCAGTTTGATTTCATATAAGAGAATAAACCCGTAGCAACCTTGTTTTAGAAATTGGCATATGTCAGGATAACCTACAAAACGGAATGTCATTTATTTCCCTAAAATTGCATTTTTAAGAATCGACATACGTAAAATTACTAGATTATCACGTGACTCCGAATGGGTATAAATTTGACTATACCTGCGTCATCGTTGCACGAAGTTAGCACAGAAATCGTTTTTGTATGCTTCACTCTCATTATTTGCGAGTGCGACAAGGATAGCATAACATTAGCACGTCTCTGGGTCTTTGGGAGTGGATTTGACTAGCGCGGTATGCGTTTGTAAAATATAGTGTTGCCGACGTTAATAATAAATCCGTAGACTAAATAAAGATATTATCAGTAAACAGTAAATAAACTAGATATATCGGCAAAATTATTTTGAAAAAATTGAGTGTGGTTAAATCAGAAATTACAGATAAATGAGATTAATTTTACGAACAATTTAAGATTTTTTACAGATTTTTGTAAAAAGATCCGTAAGTATAGGCAACGTTGTATGCGTCCACAAACATATGATGAACATCTGACTTGTCCTTCACATTTTTCGAGGTTAGTTTTCCCGTACAAACGTTTTTTGACAGTTTTGGCCAACAATAAGCAGCAGTTCTTGTCAGAACTAATAAAACGTACGTCAGTGCAAGGCAAGACTTTGCGTTCGCAGTCTCAACAATTGTTGCTGAATCTGTTAAGTTATTTTGAGAAGGAAAAAGAAAATGGTGGGCATTTACTTCCTTTATCTTGTGTGCAAGAGGTATGGCACGTTAATTAATTGCTTACGATTTTATTGTACAATTACCTACTTGTTTATTGCAGCGAGCAGCTGAGGCTTTATTGATAGGCATTGCTACTGTGAAAAGGATCAAGGCTCGTAGTAGCAACCAACCAGTTTTATTTAGTTCTCGTAAAAAAAGAAATAGAAAACTGCAGACCTGCCAGAGTCTTTTAACTGGTCATCAAGGAAACTGTATATAAGATGTACAGTGAAAGTAAAGCGTACTGTTTTCAAACAAGCAGATGGATTCTGCAGACACCCCTGGAGGAACAGTTATTAAATATTCTGTAGAGCTACTTGTAGTAGCATGTAATAATTCAGTCTTCTTTTTTTGTCTTATATATTCAGCCCTTTTTTGAGAGACACTAGACTGAATATCACTCATCAAATCTACAACATACTCTTCGGGCAACTTCCTCATTTGTTTATTAATGTTTTTTGTAAATGTGTCTATTTCATCATCCTCCATCTTCTTTCTATTTGAAATGGCCCTAAGTGTCTGGACTGCATCTTCTAGTGGTTTGAGAAGATCATTCTTTTCCCCTTTAAATTTCTTCTTGGGCTGTTTTTGAGGAAGTTGCACTGAATCATTAGGCATCTCACCTGCCACGCTCCCCAATCATCATTCATTACAGTTAATGGTGTTGAGCATGATGTGTCCTCTACAGTGTAGAAATAATCATGTATGGTATCATGGGACACATCTCCAATATCCTGAGAACAAATAAAATTGCTATTCAGTAACATTTAAATTAATGCTTCAGTAAATTTAAAGAAGTCACTAACAATTTGTGTGTTTTCAGGTGCCTCAAAGGGGAGAGGAATGGAAAGAAATAATCCACAATTTTGAAATTAGGTGGAATTTTCCATGTTTTGGTGCAATAGATGGAAAGCATATTGTTATTAAGTGTCCATCCAAGAGTGTGTCAGAGTTTTATAACTATAAAGGGACATTTAGTATTGTCCTTTATGCTGTAGCAGACAGCAATTATTGCTTCACTTATGTCGATATAGGCAATGCAGGGAGGGCGTCAGATGGTGGAATTTTCTTTAATAGTACACTTAAAAATGCCATAGAATCAAGGAATCTGAACCATCCAGAGGATGCTGTCTTGGTCGGAGATGATGCTTTTCCTCTAACACCATACTTGATGAAACCGTTTTCAAAACATGGTCCTCTGAGTTACAAGGAAAAAATTTTCAATTACAGGCTTTCAAGAGCAAGACGTGTGATTGAAATCACCTTCGGGATTTTGGTGTCAAAGTTTCGTGTGTTTGAGAGGCATATAGCCCTTCGACCAGAAATCGTCGACAAAGTAGTCAAAGCTGCATGCGCACTACATAATTGGCAGCGGAAAACATGTATGGAATATGTCCAACCTTCATTGTTAGATGCAGAAAATGTGGAAACACATGAACATACACCAGGTTGTACATTCAGGTGGACTTACTGATGCAGTACTGCCCTCCAGAAGTAATAATTATTCCAGGCTAGCTGCTCAGAAAAGAGAAAATCTTGCACAATACTTCCTTGGAGAAGGTGCTGCTCCATGGCAGGACTTTAAAGTTTAATAAGCGTAAGCTATTTAGGTGTATGGTGTGTGAGATGTAAAGGACAGTGTACCATATTCACAATTATAAGATATGAGATAAACAGTGTAGTATAAATATTTAAAATATTGAAGTGAGGTTATGAAAGAAAAGGAGTACCTTAATTAAATTTGTTGAGGTTATGGTGGATAAAGTGTTGTCTGCAACTTGTTAAAAAGGAATATAAGAGGTATCACAGTTGTATCATGCTAATTATAATTATAAATAAATCGGACTTACCAGGTTTGAATGACTTTTTCTTTTCGACACTATTTTCCTCAGGAAAGAATCAGCAATGTTGAACAATGGAATCTTTGGTTTATAAATGTCATCAGTACCACTGCCAGTCTTTTTACTGTTTTCAATTTTACGCAGTTCATTTGTGTATGTGTTTCTGGTGGAATGGATTTTATTTTTCAGGTCATCCACTGACAAGCCATCTATATTAATGTCTTTCAAAATAGATTCTAAAGCAGCAGCACGTTTCAATTTATTTTTGAAGTTTGGATCATTAAAATCCCACAAAAATGTCTGCACTGCATATAAGTCGAGGCATTTTACAATTTCCTCACTTCCCCACTTCATTTTGACACAGAACAACTCAACGAGATGACTAATTTCGTTTCACGAAAGTTGGAAGCAGCCGAAACGGTTTAGTTTCATAAGTCAGTGTCGCCACTACGTTTCACGCATGCGCATTTGTGTAAAAAATAGTTGCGAAACTTAGTTGCGAAACCTAGTGTCGTCATGTAAACTAGGCTTTACGTATTCACCAGTAAATATTGGACGGGCACCAATTGAGCACTTTACTACTCCAGGTAAAAATGTATACCGTTGCCGGATACACCAATTAAGCACCAAGGACCAAACGGAGACCGACCAATTGAGCACTTTAGATTAGCCAATTGCGCACTGTATTACTAGTTTGTTCATTAACAAACTAAAAAGTTATCAGGTGCTAAATTAATGCAAACAGTTATCTTTCTCGGCCAAATAAAAATCAAAAAGTCATAGTAGGCCTTCTTTTATTTAAAAAATTTATTAGCAATAATTATGTTATTACATTGCAGTGTATATTCAGAAAAATCATAATTTATAATATTTCATTTATCGCAAATAATAGATGTGTTTCGGAGAAAAATATAATTTTGATGATGAGGTTCCCCAATACCAAACGAATTACAAATTGGTTTTTAATGATATCGTTAAAATTTTAATTGTGTGCTAATAATAATTATAAATTAAAATAAAAAGATTAACATTACAAAGTGGACAGAGGTCAAAGTGCTGAATTCGCCTGTCTCAAAAGGTCGCTTTGAAAAGGTACTTGATCTGCCTGGTGCTCAGTTCGCCGGTCTACATTTATTACATCGAGAGCTTGGTGCTCAATTGGCGTGGACCCTAAATATTAACTAGTCTGTGAAAAATAGAAAGTACTAGTGTTTCACAAAGACAAGTTACAAGACTTGTAACAACCTGTGAATTTTTACAAATCCACAAGTGACGTTTTTACAGATTCACTCGTGTGATTTTAAGCATTTTCACCCAGCTCATGACATGTGTAACAATTTTATACTGTCAGTTTATTTATATTGTAGTGTTCATTTGCGCTGTTAATTATTAATAATTACCATGTGGGATTCTTCCTCTGATGATGAATTTCCCGTACAGCCACCCCGCTACCGAAGACGTCGAACATTTATGGTAAGGACAAATTTGGATTTTGTCAGCATTTACGAATTCAATGAGAGATTTCGAATGTCGAATCTCTCATTAGACATACGGCACAGGCTTCGACATGCAACAAGAAGAAGTAATGCACTATCAGAAAGAGTGTAATTGTGTGCAGCTCTCCATTGGCTAGGCAATGGAGGTCAGTACGGTGGTGTCACTGATATGCATGGCATGTCAAACGCAAGTGTCTGTAGGGCAGTGCATGCTGTTGTGGAGGCTGTAAATTATATCAAATTTGCACAAGTTGTTGACTGGCCAAATGACATGCATAATGTTGCTCTTGAGTTTTCCCGATTAGCACAAATGCCCTTGGTCATGGGCAATGTAGATGGAACATTAATTAATATAGATTCTAAATTAGAGAATTAAAGCAGTTCATAGATAGACATAGAAAACACTCGCTAAACGTTATGGCAGTCTGTGGACCTGACTGCAAATTCTATTACGTGAGTGCACGGTGGCTATGCAGTGTGAACGATGCCAGAGTTTATAGAAATAGTACATTGCATCGTCGCTTTGAAGACGGTTGGAGACCGATTCCTGATGGCTTTATATTAGGTGACTCTGTCTACCCGTTGAAAGAATGGCTGATTCCTCCAACAGATCGCAATCTGGGAGATCCAGCAGTCATTCGATTCAATCGTACTCACAAGTCTACTAAGCGTGTTGTGGAAAACTCGTTTGGCATTTTAAAGGAAAAATTCCCGTGTTTCAAGTTTCAATTACCTACGTGTACTGAGGATGATTTTGAACGTGTCATACAGCCTCCAGCAGCAGATTGCAATGAAAGAAATGAGGAGATATATGGGGAAGATGCACATCCTGCAGCAGCAGCGAGAAGACTTCAATCATTAATAGATTTCTTCAGATAAACCATTCAGTGTTCTTGTTTTTGCCGAAGTAATTTTTATGTTATTCTTAAAATTTGAGAAAACACGACTAAAATAATTTACTGGAGTAGCCTGGTATACCCAGGAGACAGTAGATAAAATTTGAAGTTTATCAGAAAATACATTTATTTTAATTACAGTTTAAGTTACTTAGCCTACACGAGAGTAGATTAACATATTTGTGGTCCGACTAAGAAGTAGTTGTTGCACAATTTTGAAATTCTAATAATGCATCAATCTACCTTGCCAGAAACTATTGATAAATAACAAATGTATCTCACATTTGTAAACAAAGTTGTTGCTTGGGAGATGGTGGTATAAAGAAACTGCAAAAATTAATGCGATGGAAGTTGGTGCAGTGATTCAAGAATTATAAAGCAAATTTAATATTACAGAACATTTTTATGCATTGCAGAGTTTTCTAAAGTATTTTGCATATCGATAAACAATTTCTGTGGAGTTAAAACTTAGTTTCAAAATATTTAATCACTGCACCAACTTCCAACGTTTCCATTTTTGCAGTTTCTTTATAACACCATCTCCCATGTAACACCTTTGTTTACAAATGTGAAATACATTTGATATTTATCAATAGTTTCTGGCAAGGTAGATTGATGCATTATTAGAATTTAAAAATTGTGCTACAACTACTTCTTAGTCGGGCCACGAATATATGAATCCAGCCTGGTACTTATAATATATAAAAAGTATAAATTATTCTGTGCAAACACCGACTTCCGTGTCAGCTTCGATAAGTATTACTTGTTGCATAGCAGGAAACATTGAAGTAAAATTTGATGGGGGCAATCCTAATTCCCTTTCCAGTTTTAATATTTCCAGGCTTTTTAAGTATGAATCTTTCTCCATAATCTCAAGCGAGAGTTTAAGTTTCTTTACACTTAGCTCAGATTCCTTCTCAAGTAGTCCATGTGTGCCTGCCAATTTATTTGTCTGAGAAGTGTTAATTATCGGAAGTGTTGGGAGCATTTGTTGTTTTACATCTGCCCCATTTTCTTTGTTCTGTTGGACGTCTTGAACTAATGAGGGCGTATTATCCCATGTTTCTCTAGACGGTAGCCCTGGGACGAGTGGGCTGTGATGTCAAAGGATGTCAATAATTACATTATCCGTTTCATTGAGCTTGCATTCTGGCCCCCCTCCACTGCCAGTTTGTTTCCTGTTGTCAATTTTTTTCTGGAAACAAAAACTCCGATGAAACAGCACTTACTTTCTCATAATTACTCCGCAACTTCTGAGTAAAGTGAATACTTACTAAACCTTAATCAGTAATATACTGGGTGACCGGATCCAAAACCGAACATAGCAAGTATTTAATGTCTAACGTAATTGATGTCTAAGGAGTTTAGCCTCCCCCCCCCCCCCATAATTTAAAGTTCTGATGTAGGTAATAAGCTAGAGCACCATCTAACTGAAACCATCTATGTATTGTTCATTTATTTAGATATTATTTTAATATTTTAAAGTTGCCGTAACTGGTTAAGGTGTCAAAAAAAGTATAAGTCTATATAAAATTATTTCATCAATTTACCTTCAACAAAAAAAAATTGCGGGAAAAAACCAGGACACCTCATATAATAACTTTTTCATACAACATGATTATGGTGCTAACGTAATTTGCAAGATTTAAAAACAAAATCCAAATCTAAATTCAATTAGCTACATCATTGCATAAACAATAAAATATAGGGGTTTAAAAAAAATTGAGCAAACATGTGGACGTGTTTAACACCCCAAAATAAGTAAAAAAATTATAGGTATACGTATGGTTGAAAACGCTTTCTTGAGGAAAAATTCTTATTGTTTGTTACATCTCATAAAGAAAATTTTTATATTATTGTTAACACAAAAAAAATGAAGGTGCGCCCTGCATACAATCTTTTCTGCTTCAAACTACCTGATTCCGTAAGCTCGTGCGTACATTAAATATAATTCCCGAAACAAATACATTGAACAAGAACAAATCAAGAATATACTAACAAGAACGACAACGTACAGTAAACAGTGATAGGAACATAATTGGAAAAGTAACTGTGACACAAACTACTTCTATCTTTGTACTATTAGTCGTCATGCTGAAACTTTAAATGATTATAATGCCTGAGGAAAACATACTTGGCCGTATGCGTATATAACATTTATTATTTATTGTGAGGAGGGAATACGTCCACAAATGTTTGTCCAACCGTTTGGTACCACACTGGATAAATCATAGAAATACAGATTAAGTAATTATACTTGCCAATGAGTATCTCTGGTATATGTGTAGTCCTTGTTAGCCGGCACAATTCCTAACGCCAGAGCTTTCTCATGGATAGTCTTCCACTCTTTTGCTTTATCCTCTTTTCTTAGTTTGTCTGAGAAAGCACCAAATAGGATTGCCTTTGCATCTTGCACATCTTTTAGAAATTGTACTTTCCCTTCCTTCTTGAATGACATCACATACAATTTTTAACTCTGAAATAAATTATTCGTCTATTTGATGTATAACTGACAGAACAAAACAAAAACAAAACTTAAACTCACCTTTAATTTGTAACTTTTATGTCACAGTTGTAACTATTTTTCACAAGTGTTAAACTTGTTTGTGAAACAACTGCACTTGCAAACTTGTAGCTACAAGTACCTGTAGTTGTGAAATTGTGACTTTGTAACTTGTAACTTTCGTGAAAAGAGCCCCAGGAGTCTAACGCAGCAATAGTGTCACTGTTCATTAAACTTTTGACAAAGTTCAAAGCAAAAAATCCGATTCCACTTCGATATTCTGCGGCACTTTTGAACACTTTCTCAACGTAATTTTCAGAGTTCTGGATCTGGCTTACTTCACAAAGAGAAAATAGCTAAATTGTGAATGTATTGTAGAGCCTCATTGGTTAATTTTTTGCTTGATATTTAGAGTTCAATATATTGGCTGCGAAATGTATTGGTTTCGTGGCCATAACTTTCCTTTTCTCCAGTGTCTCTGAAATTTTTCTTTCTTCAGATTGCAAGTTACTATCCCTATATTAACTGAAAAATGGAGTGTAATTTCGGAATTTTTTTTAACAACGTGGATTAATTTAGAATCTTGAAAGTGGATATATTTCAACCATTTTTCCACTGGTTCCAGAAGCATTAAAAATTTTCTGATTTTTATTCAAAACATTTCATCATCTAATAAATGTCTTCGCTCGTTATTACCCATGTTATCATGTGCAATATCAATGATGGCTAGATTCTGACGAGGAATTTTATTGACCATTAAAATTTTTAGGCACATCATTACTGAGGCCCATCTAGTTGCCGCTGGCAATTTCAGTGTTGTTTGGTTTTTTGTCGGACGTTTTTCCGTTTGTAGTTTGGTAAAAGTGGCGCTTTATTTTTAATAGTTTTAACACTCGATTTAGCTGAGTATATCATTCATTCAGCAGATTTTAGTTTGATAATATCGTGTGTTAACAAGTTTAAAATAAGGGCTGCACATCCATAAAAGGGAGTATCAGGGTATTTGGGGACAAGAAGTTATCGCGATATCGTCATGTTGGCATTATCCGTAACACAACCGATTACTTTTTTTGCTCCGATTTGATAAAATATCTCTGACAGTTTTTCGTTTACATATTCTCCAGTGTGTCGCTCATCTTACGTTGGCAAGGTTTTATAAAAAAAAGGGGATTGGGTGTGGTTATGATAAAATTCATAATTCTTTCCTGGCGAATACTGGACCAGCATCAGTAGTCGGATTAGACCCCAACAATTCCATAATTGTAACGTCTTGGTAAATATCATCAAACAGTGAATTTGACACCATAAATCGTTTTGGTGGTGTAAATCAAGACCTGAGCCTTTTAAAAGCATTGATCCAATATTGGTTTTCAGTTATGTATAACGGCGGCCTAGTGGTATAGATTGCTTTTGACAGTTGCTTCCAAATAATGTTTGTTTTTTCGAAGAATCCACCGTTGTCGATATCGATAGGGATATGGACAATTCAGGGCGACTACAACATATTTTTGGAAACATTGCAAAGTGCATAGGGTCTTCCAAAGCTTCGACTGTCATAATACTAGCACCAGCATTTGAAGTAGTTGTTGGCGTTGGCGGTGATGTAAAGGCTGTTCAATTCGGTATAGACTTAGATTTGCGTGCAGTTTTCGCTATAGCGGACATTACAGTATTGAGTTTCACTTTTACACTTGCTGGGCAGCTAATACATTTTTTTTTTCAGAAAGTGCTATATCATTCCAGTTGCATGCAAAGCGTATTCTTTTTCACAAAATTTACATAAGTATGATGGAACCTTGATATTCGATGCATTATGCTTATGTTGAAATTTTATAAAATATGCAAACACTGCTCCTTTATTGCACATTTTGAATTCTTCTCATAGTCCAGTCACTATGTTCAAAAATAAGGCCTTTGCTGGAAAGTGAAGGGAAATTTGAAATTCCTTTTTTGGGGTGTTTGGGGGGTCTAGCAAAGCTTAACTTCAAGTTGTCGACCAAGATTTCCTATGTGCTATTTCCGCCATCTTGATAAATGAGTGCGTTTGATTTTTTTGCGATAAATCTGTTCCCGTTAACACTACATGAAAATAATGTAGACATCTTTGTAAGAATTTTGAATGTTCTACAATTTATGTTCTATTACTTTTTCGCGTAGGAGCGATATTTGTCGAGATATCGAACGCGAAAGGAGAGAGTGAAAAGGTCGAGATTTGTTTTCGAGCTTCTGGGCTTGTGTCTCATTTCTCTTTCTATTTAGCGAAAAAGTAGCCATTATCAAACTTGTAGAGGTTGAAAATAGCTTCAATTTGATCTATTATAAATTGATATGCGACTAAAATTACTACCTGTAGAGCGGGCCAAATTTGTAAAGTCGGCGCTTAATTTTTATTTCATGTATTGTACTACTACATAAATGGCATAGTAAACTTCATTGCATCATGAGAATCGTTATATTTCAAGTAGCCAATACGTAAATTGTTATTTTTGACGTTTCTGCTATAGAAGATCGGTTTGGAAATTTCTAATGAATTAAATTTATTAGTAGGCCAGGATAGAATCCCAGTTTCTGATGATGTCAAAAACTTGGGTCTTTATCTTGATAATGATTTTAAATTTACTAAACATATTTCAAAATGTCTGCAAAAGTCATATAGTTCCTTGAAACTTATCAAAATACAATTTTTAAGTGTAAATGTGAAAATCGTTTTGTGTAATGCATTAATCTTGTCGTGTTTTGATTATTGTGACGTTGTTTGTCATTCTCATTTAAGTAGCTTTAATGTTGCTAGAATTCAGAAGATTCAGAACTCATGTTTACGCCTCATATTTGGAATACGAAAATATGAAAGAATTTCTTATAAGCTGAAAGATTCAAACTGGCTTAATACGAAAGAAATGCGCTTCTTTCATTCTGTATGTCTTTTCCACAAGATCATCTTGAGTAGATCACCGAGTTACTTATACAACAAAATAAAGTTTAGAACCGACGTACATACTTTAAATATAAGATTTAAAGGAACGCTGACTCCACCTCAACATAAGTCAAAATTTTTCAAGAGATCGTATTCTTACAGAATAACTAAATGCTATAATTCGTTACCAAATGTAGTAAAAGGCTATTGCCTGGCGCCAAAGCGTAGATCGTTGGATTTTTTTGTTTTCTTTTCTTTTTGTTTTTCACCGGGTTAAGTAGAAGAACAGCGGATAGATCTGTTTTTCTATCAAGTTGAACTTCGCCCAAGACAATATTACGTTTTAGTCAATATTTTTTCTGTGTAATTTTGTAATAATTTAATAAAGACCTTCGTTATTATTATTATTATTATTTTTATTATTATTAATATACAATCATATAATGCTGTATACTATCTACTTGATGAAATATAATGATTCCAATAATGCAATGAAGTTTGTTATGTCATCTACGTAATAGTACGATACATGAAATAAAAATTACGCGCCAACTTGACAACTTTGACTCGTTCTACCATGGCCGACTAAATTAAATACTATGGCCTGCACATAGGGAACACCACCTAGAGACATCTAGTAATTAATATTGAAATGTATTTTATTTATGGCGGCAAATTTAAATATTTGACATATGGAATACAATAGCATATGTTGTTTCTATAGAAATGCTTATTTTTTAAATGTCGAAAATTGAAATATGAATACATTAAGTCACTTTTGAAAATGTATTGACAACTTAAATGTTATTCTAACAATCGAAATAGTTATATCACTTATTAGTACTCTGCTTGCTAAAAGTATTGAGTGTAATTTTACTTATTTATTTTATTTTAACTTGTTTTACAGTATAAATACCCAATTACAAACAGCACATTGGGAGCATTTCTATAGTAGCCCCGGTATAATAATATCGTCGTTTCGACGTTGGTTTCTATTATGTATTAACACGAGCATTCAGTTCTGATGCAGTTTAAGCAACTTTCTTTCGATGAAGCTACAGATGCCCGAACAGCAGAAAAAGCACTAAGGCAAATTTTGCGCTGTGGAATAGTTAAATTGTCTGCCAGTTCAAATAGCGCAGAACATTTTAGTTTTATTAGTAGTATTGCCCAACTGTCATCTCTCCAAACAGCATCCATCAATTAGCGAAGGATTGTTATTACCAGTAGAACTACGGTTGAAAATCCAAAGTTTAAAAATCAATGATATGCCTGAAACCAACATTTATTCAGCATCCATAGCATTTGTATCGGCTAAACTGCAGAATCCGGGGCCAATTCCTCTCTTTTTATTGCTTCCCTGATAATTTTGGTTATGGTTACTAGAGAAATACGGTTAATAATAATTAATATTACCAATAGCAGGGGAAGTGGCCCCAGATTCTGCAGTTTTCCTTTTGTATATTAAAAATACAACTAAAGATTACCTGTGATTATTGTCAACTACCGTGCCAGGACCCTTGCTACAATTAATTTATCTGCAAGACCGTGGATTAAAACTTCTACAAATAAACTTACTTTATGTATTGATTTATTCGAAATTGTGTTAAATTTCAACAAAAACAATAAACTGAGATTTCACGGTGCAACTAACCTTTTAAAGTTAAACGTCATATTTTGACATTTGAACTAAGAAACACACCAAATGCTTTTAAATTCTCACAATAGGTGGCTACAGGAGGTGTTCCCTATGTGCAGGCCATAGTAATTTAGTTGGCCGTGGTTCTACAAGTCGTAATTTTAGTCGCATATCAATTTATAATAGGTCAAATTGAAGCTATTTTCAACCTCTACAAGTTTTATAATGGCTACTTTTTCGCTAAATAGAAAGAGAAATGAGACACAAGCCCAGAAGCTCGAAAAAAAATCTCGACCCTTTCACGCTCTCCTTTCGCGTTCGATATCTCGACAAATATCGCTCCTACGCGAAAAAGTAATAGAACATAAATTGTAGAACATTCAAAATTCTTACAAAGATGTCTACATTATTTTCATGTAGTGTTAACGGGAACCGATTTATCACAAAAAAATCAAACGCACTCATTTATCAAGATAGCGGAAATAGCACATATGAAATTTCGGTCGACAACTTGAAGTTAAGCTTTGCTGGACCTCACCAATACCCCAAAAAAGAAATTTCAAATTTCCCTTCACTTTCAAGCAAAATTGACATAGTGACTGGACTATCAACCATGAAACTTATTCTCCTGTCATAATGAAAATATGAAACTTATTGTTATTATTGACTGCACAGTGTCAAAAAAAGGCACAATTCGCATAATTACTGTATTAGTTGAACAGATTTCACCAATTTCAGGCACACGGCACACCCTTTCACTAAGAATGTAATTATAGGTTCGGATGGTCACGGGGATTTTGCTTTGTGACGTGATCGTCATTTTAGTCATGACACGGTCATATAACCCACCTACATCACTGGAAAATTCAGAGAGTGTAACTTGTGATTCAGATTAGAAAATTGTAAGTCAGAAAGTGTGAATTGTAATTCAGAAAGCGTTAATTGATATCATGTACTCTAATTTCACTTAACAAAATTGGTTTAAAAACAAAATTTAAATTCAAACATATATTTAGCAAATTTATTCAGAAAATGTACAATGTATAATGGTTACAAAAAGATTATTTCTATATTAACATAAGACAAATATGAATCTTACAACACACTTAAAGCATTCTAAAAGACGATTATGCTACTGCATCTTGTTAAGTGATTTTGACGTCATTAAGCTATCCTTGTCATTAATTCCACGATTGGGCGTTATTAGTGCATTTAAGCTGAAAATATTCTATTTAAAATTTCACTGGATTCGGCCCTGTACTAGCTTATATTCAAATTCATTTTAGCCAGCGTTTAGATGCTCGTGACCATGAATTCCTTCTTTGAGTTCGTATTGCCGATAATGCGGGTTAACGCTTCGAGTTCCGCGTATTGCTTCTTGTCCTTGCAATCTGATATTTAAGCTTATGGAATTTTTGTACGTGGCATGGCAAGTGCGTGGGAACCGTTTTCTTTGGGCTTTGTTAACCGGGACTTCCCCCGGATTACTTTGGCAACCTTACATTTCGTTGTGCAATAAGTGAGACAGAAAATTCCATCTGTCACTGCTCAAGAGAGATGCATTATTCCGGCCCGGAGGGGTAATCATTGTTTCGCTTCTAAATTTCGAATGAATTAGTAGCGAACCTTCGAATAAGACAGTTGTGTGGTGAAGTACACACCCCGGTCTTCGGAGCCGGGGAGTTATGTTGTTTCGTGCTTAAGTAAGAATGTATTGGGTGGTTTTCGCGCGGCAATTAATGGAGTTTCTATCGTGCCGTAATCACCATGGCAAAGTTCGTCGGAATCTTGAGTGCCAAGGGAGGCAATGTTTTAGTACAACGTATTTGTGGGGCGACGAGGTGTCCTTTCGTTTTGGAGTTCTTGCTCATTGGATTATGAGAAGAACAATTTTGCACTGTTGCACATCAAGATAAGGCGCTTCTTCTCCAAGCCTCCATTCTCGTATTGGGAGGTTTTGCATCTGCAGATCCGGTTACGTCGTGCTATCTTCACCGCCGCCCTTGGAGATTGTTCGTAAGGGGAACTCCAGCCGAATTTCCGACCTCACCGTCTTCAAAGCTGTGGGTGCTGTAATTGCTGCCGCCGCTGAGCTCCTCCGGATTCCTGCCCTGTAAGGTTCACTGACCACCTGAAGCATGTTTTGACTCGAGGTAGGCCCGATTTTGTTTATTGTATCTCGCTGTGTATTGTTTATTGTATTCCGTCGTGTACTACGAAAGTGCCTGGATGCCTAGTGTACGCTACATTTCGTTTTGAACTTTGCGCCGGCTAATATTATAAAGGAAACCTTATTTGATTGTGTGAGTTGTGGGAAAATTGTTGTTTTTTTTTGTAACAATGTAATTTTTGTTTTGTAATTAGCCATTAAGGTAACTCTTGCTTGGGAGCCCCGATAATTTTCAGTTAGGGTGTATCGTATGTAAAATCAACTTGAAATTCATTGTGTGTTTTGATTATTAAATACTAATTTGTTAAAGACAGCCTATTTTATTAGTAGCATTTGAGAAACCTTTGGGGTCTTCTACCCGTAATTGGCCAAGGCCACCTGTACTAAGTGTAAAGCCAAAACATGTCTCTTTTGAGAAGCAAGCCCTAAGACTTGGGCTAATGTCAGTTTTCTTTTGTGTTGATCTAGGAGGGTGGCCAATTTTAAGGTAAGCTATCTGTTTCACGGCCATCCTGCATTTTGTACCAGTCGGCCTGGAGGGAGCTTGGTGAGCGACGGCGAGGAGCAGGCAGTTTGCAGCTAACCCAGCGAATCTTTAGTAGAGCCCTGTGGCATTTCTCGTTTTGGGCCACGAGGGCTGTTAATCTCATCAAAACGAGTGGCGTCCTTAGGCAATTCTTTTAAGCAAGCTTTAGGGTAAGTGCCGTCGGTTTTTCTTTGTACTCTCGAACCACGCCTTCCCGTCTGAGCTAAGTGCAGGTAACCGGAGAAACAAAATCTGCTCCAAGACATTAAGATCTGTGTTTTTTTTGGTAAAGCCGGCGAACCCTATAGTTTGTACCCGATTTTTGACAGTGCTCTCGATCAATGTCGATCTGAGCATTTAATACCGTAACAGTTAAACTGGCGCCCAACGTGGGGCTTTGTTTTTGTAGATAACGCCTTTAGGGCATTGTTTTTGTGTTTCTTTTCTTGTCATACAGCTTTATTTTAGTGTTTGGCATTAACGTCATATAGTTTTTTCCACTATTTTTCGTGAAAACTTGACTTTTTAGGACTTTGAAATTTGGAAACGTGTTTTTTTCATATCAGGACGCGTATCCTATGTTTTCTTTTATCAAATGAGTTCCTTGCCATCCCTTCGATAAACCAAACATTGTTTTTCCCGGGATTTTTCGCGGGATTTTTGTGTTTTTTCGTGTTCAATATTTCAACATTTTCTTTTTCGTGCTAGGGCATATTTTGAAGCCATTCTTTTGGTGTTAATTGTTTCTTTTAGTATAAATCATTAAGTAAACCGTGTTTTTTTTGTCGTTTTCGTGAAAACTTTGAAATTTTTGAAAGGTAGCGAACTTTTTTTTTGAATTCATTTATTGTTGATTGTGTTTAGCCTTCAGCTAAGTTGAAATTTTATTGTGCTATTCCGAATTTAAGTTGAAGTTAGTAAAGTTTATCGACATTGACGCATTTAGATTACCGATGTTGACTTTTTTTTGTTGTTATCCTTTGATGTGGTGCCGCGTTGTTGTTTGTTGACGAGTTGGAAATCATGTCGCCTTCATTATTCTGTATTGGTTCGTTGTTAGGATGTGGTTTGTGTTGGTGTGTTTGTGAGATCCGCGTATGCGAATTTTTAAGGTCTCTCAAACCATCTTAGTTGGATTGGCGTAGTTTTTTTGATTGACTCTTATTTCGTTTTCATTTCTATCGTGTATCGCCCAACTTCGTTTGCTGATTTCATCGCGTGCATCAACATTTGTCGTAGTGTCTTGCACACTTTTTGTCGTACCTCTTTCGTTTATTGACTTAGTTGTTTACCGTGTTGGAGTATGTTGCGATTTAGTCGCCTGTTGTTGTTTTGTTTTAGTGACTTCTAGGCCAGCGTAAAACTTTCTTGGGATCGGTGTTTTGTACCGTTGCTGCCACGCTCTGAAGGTTGAGGTGGGGCAAATTTTGCTTTATTGCACATCTGTTTGAAGACGCCGCGTATGTAATCCCGCTTGTGTTCTCGTGTAGTATGAGAGCGTTGCATCTTTGCAAATTCTGGTTACGCTGTGCCATTCTGAAGCCTGAAATAATTCTTTTTCGATCGAGACTCCATCGTTCCGTTATTTATTGACGATGTCGTCACCTACCGAATTTTCTTTTGATGACTTTAGGTTGTCACTGTAGGTGTCTTTGCCCTTTGGATTTTGGGAAAGACAATTTCGTTGAAGATTTTTGATGACTTTAGGTCGTCACGTATTGGTTCTGCCCTTTGGATTTTGGGAGAAACAATTTCGTTGTTAGCTTTTGAGCTTCGTGCGTCAGTCATGCGCAGGCTGTTCGCATGTTGTGTCTTTAGTGAATTTTATGTTGACATTTGTTGGAGACTTTGTTTTTCCGGATTTTCTTTTGGTGTTCGGTGTTGGAGTCATTTTCGGTCTCGCATTTTGCGAATTCAGAGACGACTTGGCTTTCGGCATCGTCATCGATTGAGGATTTCGGTGGACTTAGTTTTCTTTTCCTTGACAATCCCAAGTCACAATGGATTAACCATGGGTGACATACTGTTGTATATAATTGTTCGCATTATTAGCATAGGATAGGTTAGTTTAGGTTAGGCGGCCTTCAAGGCCTTCGAGACTCCTGTCGTTCGTGGCTACCCCTTTCTTGGATCGTTTGTTGCTGTGGGA
This sequence comes from Agriotes lineatus, assembly GCA_940337035.1. Classification (NCBI taxonomy): domain Eukaryota; kingdom Metazoa; phylum Arthropoda; class Insecta; order Coleoptera; family Elateridae; genus Agriotes; species Agriotes lineatus. Next base: position 47,042 of record CALNHX010006573.1, read on the forward strand.
CAAACACAAGAGGCTGATCCCGTGACGCCTCGCGTGCCCTCTTCAACGGGTCTTCGGGAGTTAGGTCGCGAACCTTGGGGCTTCGTAACCCTGTGTTCGATCGGTAGGTTGGACGGAAGAGTGCACAGTGATGACTTATACCCTATTATGACAAGCTCATTCAAGAGCAAAACCAAAATCCCAGGTGGGATATCAACTCTTCTCTCTCATCTTTCTTCTTTCGTTCTATCCTCCCTATACCGTGTGTCCGGCGACACCTGTCATTGTCCTCACCCGTTCTGCCTTTGGCACTTTTCCTTTCAAACCGTGTCATGGGGCCGGATAGTGAGTAGGCAGTGGGTCCGGTCGCCTTGCTTACCCGTCACCCCATGGACGCGTGCCATGACCGCTCGGCCGTGGTCGGATTCTTTTGTTGATGTGGGCACCACCCTTTACCGGGGTGGAGTGGTCCGTGTTTTATGATGTTTTTGAGATGTTGATTTTCGATCGCCAAGTCGAATGGGACCCCTGGCGGAGTACCCTCCTTTGGGACAAATTACGTTTATTTGTCGCCCGATTCCCTGGTCCGGGGAGGGGTGTTCTAGGCTTCACCGAACCGTCAGTACCTGATTGAGGTTTTTCGTAATTTCCACCGGCGTAACCGGTCTTTTTGGCAAATCCTTCTTCCTTCTCACTCTGTCCTTGACGCTATCCGTCATCGCGTGGTTGGGATCCTGAGTAGTGACGGCTATCTCAATCCGCACCCTAGGTTAGGCCATTCTTCTAGCAACTCCTTTAGTTGTCCTAAGGATCAATTTGGGAAATTGACCTCTAGTAAGGGGGGTGTTAAGTGATTTTGACGTCATTAAGCTATCCTTGTCATTAATTCCACGATTGGGTGTTATTAGTGCATTTAAGCTGAAAATATTCTATTTAAAATTTCACTGGATTCGGCCCTGTACTAGCTTATATTCAAATTCATTTTAGCCAGCGTTTAGATGCTCGTGACCATGAATTCCTTCTTTGAGTTCGTATTGCCGATAATGCGGGTTAACGCTTCGAGTTCCGCGTATTGCTTCTTGTCCTTGCAATCTGATATTTAAGCTTATGGAATTTTTGTACGTGGCATGGCAAGTGCGTGGGAACCGTTTTCTTTGGGCTTTGTTAACCGGGACTTCCCCCGGATTACTTTGGCAACCTTACATTTCGTTGTGCAATAAGTGAGACAGAAAATTCCATCTGTCACTGCTCAAGAGAGATGCATTATTCCGGCCCGGAGGGGTAATCATTGTTTCGCTTCTAAATTTCGAATGAATTAGTAGCGAACCTTCGAATAAGACAGTTGTGTGGTGAAGTACACACCCCGGTCTTCGGAGCCGGGGAGTTATGTTGTTTCGTGCTTAAGTAAGAATGTATTGGGTGGTTTTCGCGCGGCAATTAATGGAGTTTCTATCGTGCCGTAATCACCATGGCAAAGTTCGTCGGAATCTTGAGTGCCAAGGGAGGCAATGTTTTAGTACAACGTATTTGTGGGGCGACGAGGTGTCCTTTCGTTTTGGAGTTCTTGCTCATTGGATTATGAGAAGAACAATTTTGCACTGTTGCACATCAAGATAAGGCGCTTCTTCTCCAAGCCTCCATTCTCGTATTGGGAGGTTTTGCATCTGCAGATCCGGTTACGTCGTGCTATCTTCACCGCCGCCCTTGGAGATTGTTCGTAAGGGGAACTCCAGCCGAATTTCCGACCTCACCGTCTTCAAAGCTGTGGGTGCTGTAATTGCTGCCGCCGCTGAGCTCCTCCGGATTCCTGCCCTGTAAGGTTCACTGACCACCTGAAGCATGTTTTGACTCGAGGTAGGCCCGATTTTGTTTATTGTATCTCGCTGTGTATTGTTTATTGTATTCCGTCGTGTACTACGAAAGTGCCTGGATGCCTAGTGTACGCTACATTTCGTTTTGAACTTTGCGCCGGCTAATATTATAAAGGAAACCTTATTTGATTGTGTGAGTTGTGGGAAAATTGTTGTTTTTTTTTGTAACAATGTAATTTTTGTTTTGTAATTAGCCATTAAGGTAACTCTTGCTTGGGAGCCCCGATAATTTTCAGTTAGGGTGTATCGTATGTAAAATCAACTTGAAATTCATTGTGTGTTTTGATTATTAAATACTAATTTGTTAAAGACAGCCTATTTTATTAGTAGCATTTGAGAAACCTTTGGGGTCTTCTACCCGTAATTGGCCAAGGCCACCTGTACTAAGTGTAAAGCCAAAACATGTCTCTTTTGAGAAGCAAGCCCTAAGACTTGGGCTAATGTCAGTTTTCTTTTGTGTTGATCTAGGAGGGTGGCCAATTTTAAGGTAAGCTATCTGTTTCACGGCCATCCTGCATTTTGTACCAGTCGGCCTGGAGGGAGCTTGGTGAGCGACGGCGAGGAGCAGGCAGTTTGCAGCTAACCCAGCGAATCTTTAGTAGAGCCCTGTGGCATTTCTCGTTTTGGGCCACGAGGGCTGTTAATCTCATCAAAACGAGTGGCGTCCTTAGGCAATTCTTTTAAGCAAGCTTTAGGGTAAGTGCCGTCGGTTTTTCTTTGTACTCTCGAACCACGCCTTCCCGTCTGAGCTAAGTGCAGGTAACCGGAGAAACAAAATCTGCTCCAAGACATTAAGATCTGTGTTTTTTTTGGTAAAGCCGGCGAACCCTATAGTTTGTACCCGATTTTTGACAGTGCTCTCGATCAATGTCGATCTGAGCATTTAATACCGTAACAATCTGTGCACTCTTTCCCACACCACCATGAGATAGAGTTGACGGCGCGTCTTTTTTATGTGGTATCCCCAGCATACATGTCAGAAAGACAGTCGTCGTCGTTGCTGTTAAAAATGAGCTCCAGAACATTATCGCAAGTGTCTCCATGTTATATATTTATTTATTCCAGTGAATTAAGTTTCCACATTTTTAACTAGTACCATGTTTTCCTCTTTCTATGCTTGCTTTGCTTCTTCTTCCTTGTTTTTGTTTTTCTGCTTTTCTTAGTACAGCTGCATAGTCTTCTTTATGGGAGGCGGATCTACACATTGTTTATTTTTGTCTAAGCACCTTCTAATCCGTTCAGGAGCGTACTGATTGTAAAATGACGTTAGCTTCGGTAACATGTCACGTTTACAAAATAATTTGTCTTTATAAATTCCTTGGATAAATATTTCAATTCTATCATTGACTAAAACAACTCAGTAGCGTTTATTTCTCTTTGCAATATTGAGTTGGCAGTGAATCTATAAAATAAAAACTGTAAATGCGGACGATGTACCGTGGTGAACAGAAAAAAATAGGACAGTGTTTTCTTACCACTGAGCTACCAGCCCCGGCTGCAGTGTCCTGTTGAATTTCAGAAATAATTTTTCAAGAATGGGATATTTTTAGCAGATTGAGGTCTGTTTAAGGGCCTTGTATATTGCAGAGCTATAACTCTCCTTGTTCACAAATTCGAAATTCCTTCAATGAACTTTTCAATTTTCATTGCTAACGTTTATAAACATTTTCTTTAATTTTTCTATTATTAATCCTTAAATCGGTTAAAGCAGCTTTGATAGGTGAATCAACTGGAGAAAAAAAATATTTGAAATTTTCTGTTTTTAGTTTTTCATCTTAATTTTCATACTTGCGATTGTTGGTATTACGAATCCATAATATGTATTAGTTTTTCCTTGCAGAATATTTAATTCTAAAGGCAGTGACTTAAGGAGTTTTACATATTCTGTCAAATACTCCACTTAGTTTTCTTTCAACAATATTGTTTAATTGAAGGCTTTTCTTCTAAAATAGGTTATTTTTCTTTTTTCGCCAAAATTGTGATTATGGAATTATAGTGTGAATTCCAGCGTATAATGCCAAGATAGTTCAAATGATGACCTATAACTCCTTTTATGGTTTTGGCTAAATTTGGCTTCCCAGCCTTAATCCACAACTACAAGCCTTAGCTAAAGATATTTGTATGTCGCGTTCGCATTGTATGCGACTTCTTTATGTATTTTATGAAATCTGTTGTTGCTAACGAACCAATTATATACGAAAATGCAGCGATGATATTTAGGTAGTTGATCATTTATGTATTCTTAATAAGAATCGTCACTAGATGATGCGAAAATTATGTCTGCCAAATCTTCATCACAATATTCTTCTGCGTAGAGGGTATCTTTTTCTTCAGATTCAGCTTGGCATAGCTCAATAGAATTCACAATAAATTGGCATACCAAATTCCTTAAATGCCTTAATGATGTTGGACGCATTATCGGTTACAGTGGCAGATATTTTTTCCGGTTTAAGCTCAAACTTTGTGTGAAAATCATCGATAAGTTCTGCGAGTCTAGCAAAACTGTGAGTTCCACTAAATATATTTGAAGAAATAAAAAATATTTAAATACTACGTATTTAAGTACTCTAAAACTATTTAAATACCGTAAAAGTATTTAAATACTTTCAAAAATGTATTTAAATACTAGATACTTTGCAAAGTATTTGCACCTACAAATAAAAATTTCACCCATTAGTATCTAAATACTACAAAGTATTTAAATAAGCACAAGTATTTACAAATACAAATACTGTCCATCTTTGCTTGTAAGACAATGTGCAAATGATGATCTTCTGTCTCCTAAATCTCAGCCTTAAGGGGATTGTACATTTTAGGCATTTTATTAAATTATTGTACTAAGTAATAAATATTATTTCACAGAGATAGGCATTTATGCAAGTTGCATATTTGGCATGATTTGTATATTTCTCAAAAAAGTTGAATAAAATGCATAAACTCAATTTATGTATACGTAAACACACTAAGTTAGGCCGGAAAAGGAATACACATTCAAGGCGAACACTTACAAAACCTCAGATTTTCTGATGATATTAAAATATTTGCAAAGGATGGAGCAGAACCCACAGATGCTTGAACTAGAAGAAGAATCGAGAAAAATAGGACTAGAAATGAACAATATAAAAACAAAGTATATGACAAATGTAACAATAGAAGAAGCTACTATCACAATTCAGGTACAAGCAATTGAAAAAGTGGAATCGTACATATACCTAGGCCAAACAATCCCCTTCGAAAAACTACATCATGGCTTAGAAATTGACAGAAGAACCAGACTTAGCCGCGTTACGATAAATTAGAACACATCCTAAATACGAAAATCCCCATGAAAATTAAGACAAAAGTTTACAACGACTGCATTCTCCCAGTAGTAACATACTGCTCTGAAACATGGATTTTAACCAACAAACGATTAACAAATTAAGAGTACATCAGAGAGCCATAGAACGCAAGTTATTAGGAATATCATCAAGAGACCGCAAAACCAATGAGTAGATAAGGCAGAAAACACAAGTGACCGATATTATAACCAGAATCTGGTCATTGAAATGACAGTGGGCGGGAAACGTCGTGCGGCACACGGAGAACTGCAGTGGCGCAGTGGGCACACTACCAGATGGAGAAGTATAGGACGACCACAGCAAAAATGGTACCGGCCTAGGCAGGGAATACTCTGATACTATTTCCTAATTTTTTTAATTACTCGTATCGATCGGCGGAAAAATAGTATGTGTATTTTGGACAAAAAGCAACATTCCCAGACTCCTGTGTTGTTGGGCCTGGCATTCGTCTCGCCCCGACTGTGAATATTGTTGGGCGACGCGAACACCGAGCCCAAGAATGTTACGCTTTTCGTCCTAGATACACAATGTACTATTCTATAACTGATTATGTTAATTTCATTGAATTACCTATTACATCACGTACCCGGTAAAACTTCATATTTGACGTTTGTAAAAATGTCAGCTAAACTTACAAAGTTGAGGTTTACAATTTTTGATGATTTAGTGCTATTGTGAGTAGTAATTATTGTAAATCCATTCGAAGATATATCGAGATGGAGAGAAATCCATCAAAACGTTGTCAGAGAAACCTCAAAATAATTTTCTATAAGAACAGTTAAAGAGCACGTAGAACATTTGTTGAAGCTTTTTAAAAACAATGATCACGCAAATCTAAGGAAGTAAGTATTTATATGTGTAAAATACATTTAAAATCCTAAATGCGATATTATGAGAAAGAACAGTTACTGCAACAAATAGTAGGACCTTCAAAGAGAATTTTCTAATATAACCATACCTAAATGGGCGGGAATAGATAGTTTGGCGAAAAAGAAAGGTTGTGCTAAGAGAGATTTGGCATCAGGCACTCGTTTCTTCTCAGAATATATTTGTGTATTATTAGTAGTTTGTACAACGAGAGTGGATATGATGTCCATATCGCACGAGGATAAAGTTTGAGCACGACGCCGTAGGCGAAGTGCTCAATTATCCGAGGGCGATATGGACATTCCACTCGAGTTGTACAGTGTATTTTTTCTACGACCTATCAATGGAAAAGAATGGAAAATTAAAAGAAAATTTATTCAACGCTAATTAATAAGATATCTTACAACAAAATCACGTTTGCCACAAACAGGGCACAGCAGGGCGTGCCCATTGCAAAACAAACAATTAATGAAAGTTGCCTAGGTAATCACGACTAACGTGGTTTGTGATTGGTGTATTTCATATCCACCCTTGTGTGGATATGAAATCATATACGTTCAGTTAACTACAATTGCCTACATATCCATTCTGTAGATTGTGAAGAAAACAGAATATATACATGCGGGAGTAGAAAAATAGTAGTTTGTACAACGAGAGTGGATATGATGTCCATATCGCACGAGGATAAAGTTTGAGCACGACGCCGTAGGCGGAGTGCTCAATTATCCGAGGGCGATATGGACATTCCACTCGAGTTGTACAGTGTATTTTTTCTACGACCTATCAATGGAAAAGAATGGAAAATTAAAAGAAAATTTATTCAACGCTAATTAATAAGATATCTTACAACAAAATCACGTTTGCCACAAACAGGGCACAGCAGGGCGTGCCCATTGCAAAACAAACAATTAATGAAAGTTGCCTAGGTAATCACGACTAACGTGGTTTGTGATTGGTGTATTTCATATCCACCCTTGTGTGGATATGAAATCATATACGTTCAGTTAACTACAATTGCCTACATATCCATTCTGTAGATTGTGAAGAAAACAGAATATATACATGCGGGAGTAGAAAAATATATTATCCTGTGCAGTTGGTCTACAAATGAAATGTTATATTATCAATACCAAATACAATATTTTTTAAAAGAATTCTAATTGTATATTTACATTAAGCATTTAAATATTCTTCTAATGTTGGAGGCTCAGTATTAAAATAGTGAGCAGTTTGACTTCCATATAAACATGTATGACAGTTTTTTAAAATGTAGCACTTTTGTACATGCTTGTAGTAGCAATTTCTGATTTTTCTTCAAGTCCAAGAAAGCAAACAGATATACTATATTTCCAAAACTCAATTCGGCTGCCTGTCTCATGGAACTCATATATATATATATATAATCAATTCCCTTTATACCCTTCGGGTGTAGGGATACACTACATCTTACAATTTACAGAATTATTCAATTTACAATTCACTATCTTCACATTATGCCTACTTTATCTCACTCAGTCCTTTATAAAGTTTTTCCATTTGGCTCTATCTTTTGCTAGCCTTTTAGCCTCTGTCCAAGGTTTTCCCTTCTTCTTTAGGATCTTCTCGATTACTTCATCCCATGTTTGCTTTGGCCTCCCTCTTTTCTTTTTGCCTGTCATTTTGGATTCCCATATCTTCTTTGTTTGTTCCTTTCCTTCCATCCTTTGCAGGTGTCCCCACCATCCTAGTTGTCTGCATTCTATAAATTCCTCTATAGACTCGATATTCAGTTCTTGTCTTATTGCTTCATTCCTAAGTCTGTCTCTTTTGGTAACTCCCAGCACCCTCCTTAGGTACTTCATTTCTGCAGCCCTGATCTTGCTTTTCTCTCTTCCTGACAGTACCCATGATTCGCTTCCATAAGTAAGGATTGGCCTATATATTGCCTTAAATACCTTCATTTTTGTTTCTTCTCGTATTTCTTTTTTATTTATAAAAGCTTTACTCAGAGCGTAGTATACTTTATTTGTCGCTTCCAGTCTGTTATTTATCTCCACGCCTTGGTTACCTGTTTCTTCTATATTTACTCCCAGGTATTTAAAATTCTTCACCTGTTCTATTGTTTCCCCGTCTATTCTTACTTCTACTTCCTTCCTTTCACTGTCTATTACCATTATTTTTGTTTTCAGTTTGTTCAGCCTCATTCCATTGTCCTTCAGCACTTCATTCCATACTTTCAAATTCTCTTTTAAATCTTTTTCGCTGCCTGCTATTAGTGCTATGTCATCCGCGAATGCACATTCTGAGATGTCGACTCTTTCTAAATTTCTATATCCAACAAATAGAGGTTTTGTTCTTTGTTTTGCCTCTCTGATTACTTTATCCATAAATGTGATGAATAACAACGGGCTGAGCCTCCCTTCTTGCCTAACACCCATCTTCGTATAGAATGGCTCAGATTCTGCATTCTTTCTAATTACCCTATTTTTTGTTTTCCGGTAAAGACATTTAGTTACCCTGATTAATTTCTCGTCTATATTTTTCTCATATAAGCATTCCCATATTTTATCCCTCGTTACTCGGTCAACGGCTTTTTCCATATCTATGAAAGCCAGATATATTGCTTTAGATCTTGCTCTTGCTCTACTAATGATCTCTTTGATTGTGAACACATGGTCCTGCGTACTTTTCCCTTTTCTGAACCCGCTTTGCACTTGCAATATCGTCGGCTCCACTTCCTTCCGCAATCTTTTCTCAATTATTTTTTCAAATAACTTTAATACTGTACTCAGTAGGGTTATCCCTCTGTAATTATTGCAGTCCATCGTATCTCCCCGTTTGAAAAGTGGTAGTATTAATCCCAATTCCCATGCACCTGGTATTTTTTCTTCCTTCCATACTCTATTGAATATCTTCAGTAATGTTTGTCGTCCACTTATCCCCATATTTTTAATCATCTCCGTTGTAATTCCATCACTGCCTGGAGCTTTTCCATACTTCAACACTTTTATCGCTTCCACTAATTCTTCCATCGTGATCTCGTTTACTTCATTTTCTTCTCCTTCTACAACCCTTACGGTTCCTCCACCTTCGTCTTGCGGGTTTTCTAGTTCGAGTTCTGTTTCTGCTATAAGAAGCTTTTGGAAGTACTCTTTCCAACGGTTCATGATTTCTGTCTCGCTTCTTAGTATCTCTCCTTTTTCGTTCTTAATTCCTATAGTTTCTACTTTTTCATTTCTCTTTAGGTTTTTTAGTACCTTGAAGAACAGTTTTTGGTTCCCTTTACTATCCTTTTCAATTTTGTCTCCAAACTCCTTCCATGTCTTTTGCTTAGATTCTCTAACTACCTTCTTCACTTTCTCCCTTTGTTTCTTATATTCTTCATACTTCTCTTCTGTTTTATTGCTTAAGTATTCATTCTATTTTCTTTTCTTGATTTTTACCTGTTGTTTAATCTCTTCGGTCCACCAGGCCGTTTGTCTCTTACTTCTATTCTCTTTATACGTTCCACATACCTTTTTAGCTGTCTCCACGATTGTATTTATAAAAAATTCCCATAACTCTTCCGTTTGGGCGCTATTTAATTCTTTTTTCCTCTTTGTTATCTCACTTTCTACGGCTTCTTCATATCTTTTCGCTGTTTCTTCATTCCTTAGTTTATAATTTCTTAGCGTTTCTTTTCTTTTCTTTAGTTCCTTCTTGTCCTTTTGTGGGTTCTCTTTCCCCTGTTTACATTTAATTTTGCCTACTACCAGGAAATGGTCGCTGCCAATCTCAAATCCTCTTCTAACCACTATGTCCTTTATTATTGCCTTACTGCTACTCTCGACTATTATGTAATCTATAATAGAGTACTCTCCCCTACTTGGCACTGCTCTTGTATATTTATGGATGTCCTTGTGTTGATAGAAGGAATTTGCAATTATTAAATCGTACACTGCGCAGAAATCCAGCAGCCTTCTCCCGTTGTTATTTCTTACTTCCTCCCCAAATTTGCCAATCACTTTGTATTCCTCATCTCGTTTCCCTACTCTAGCGTTTAGGTCACCCACTACATAAATCCTTCCTGTGGCCGCTTCCACCTCTAGACTTAACTGCTCCCAAAATTTGTCTTTTTCTTGCGCTTTCTCGTCTTCATTGGGTCCATATACAGCAATCAACGTTTCTTCGTGCATTGAGTTCTTTAGTTCAACTATTAAGATTCTTTCTGAGATTGCGTCCCATTTCTTTATTGTGTTTTTGATGTCATTATGGACTATGCATCCTATCCCTGCTTGTGCCCTTTCTTTCTCGTCTACTCCACTCCAAATTAGTATGTGCCCATTTTCCAATTCTAGAAGTCCCTTTCCTTTCTTTTTTGTCTCGGGTATTATTAGTATTTCTAATCCCCATGGAACTCATACCATTATTAAATTGTAGTTGTTAGGGAGTTAACTGCCTGTTGGCATTTGAACATAACAAGTATTCTCTTACGGGATAGGCACCGTCTCCGTAAAGCGCATATCTCTGACCATTTGGAAAAACGGCGCATTGTTCTAATTGCATATACAAATTTGATTCTCTAATATACCTGCATCATGTCGTTTTCCAGTAACAGCACCATATAAATCAGCCGCAATAACACCTAGACACAATACAGATTGATATTTTACACAGTCATATCTTTTGTATCCTGAGTAATAATCTTCTTGATTGAATGATGGTCTGCAAATAGGTCTTCTTGTTCCATCTATAAATCATCAACAATTATTCATTGGTGCACCTTTGTTGGATACGGCATTAGAATAATATCTAAATTTATTCTGATTTAGCCACGGTAAGCTCTGTAGATCCTCACTGTACTTTTTGAAAAGTGGCTAGTTGATTGTAACAGTGATTTTGTACATTCTATAAATTACGCACGGTTATTATCCAATGATATTCGCAACAATATATAGAACAAACAATCCTTAATAGAAAATTTAAAAAAGCTAATTAATACTTTCAAACGTATGCCAGAAGCGTTTGAGGATTTTATTAATTCTCAGACAACTTCTCACTTTTGGTTCACCTATATTTATTTGGTCGAAATTCTGCTTGAATTTGTATACGACGAAAGGACGGGAAACTGGGAAATGCATTTAAATAGATTTAGAAGAATGCTTCCTTGGTTTTTTGTATATGACCACACAAATTATGCTAGGTGGGGCACAACATATTTATTTAATATGTTCAACTTGCCACAAAATTATTCGGAAGTATACAAAGAATTTATTTGTGGCAATTTCGTAGTGAAACGTTTATTAGGACGAATATTTTTTTCCAGAAGTATTTTTTACATGCATTGATTAATTTCCTGTGTCTACAATTATTTATGTCTCTATGCTATTTTATATATAACTATATACTCGTACTAAATACAACGGAAAATGCCTTATGATTTATTTTTTATTTCTGGACCACTTAGATTGGTGATATATACACGGTTTTTTGACGTCGTAAACATTCGTTACATTGACGTGATTACGTGACGCTATAATTACGTGTTTGCGTGACGGTATAATAGAAATTTTTTGCACATCACGTTAAAATAACGTTACGTTAAAATACAACAACTTGAGTCGGATTGGCTGTATCGTTGACGTCGCTATGTAACATAAGCTGTAAACGGGGCGCTTTTTAGCTAAACTTTATGCAAAGACTCCCAAATTATGTGATTACGAGACGTTATATTGACGTGACCAGCTGACGGCTTTGAGCTGTGAAATAAGGGAGTTTTTGCAAGCCGTTTTAACGGGTACGTTACACGTAAACGTGAATGTTATAGTAGGTAAAATGTAGTTGACGTATTTTTGAAAGTTTTAGGTTTTGTAAGACGCTCTAAATGACGTGCGAAACAATTTTTTTTAGCGAATGGACTATTTATTACAAGCAGCTGTATTTGGAAATATAAATGATGACGATTTGGAAGAGCAGTTTTGCTCAATGTACTGCATCCACGCCGTAACATACATCTGCGATCAATTACTTGTGGCATACTAAACATTTTAAGAGATATTAACCTCAGAAGAATTTCGACATTACTTTCGTTTTGAGAAAGAGCATATACAAAGGCTGTCAAATGCATTAGGCGTTCCAAACGAAATTCGAACGGAAAAGCGATATATTACTGGTGGCGTGGAAGGACTGTGTATATATCTGAGACGTTTGGCATATCCTAATAGGTTGGTTGATCTAGAAAGAATATTTGGACTCGCAGCTCCATAACTTTTCAGTATTTCAAATGCGGTTATGAATATTATTCATTATAACAAATTGCACCTCTTAGTTCTCATTAAACCTTCGTATTTAGCTTATGAGCGGGTATTCCATTTTCTTCCATTTACGATTCCATCTACAGTCGTTTCTCCACAAAGACAAGATTCCAACCAAACATTTCTAATCCCAAAATTATTCATATGCTTCCCAATGACTTTCAGAAAATTTAAAATTATATGGAAGCCACCCAAACATATAGCAGTTTTTATATTCATCCGATTTTATTCACTGACTTTCTTTTACTTTATAGAAAATTGTTTGATCAATAGTATATTACATACCGAGGTGGGAAGTGTTTCATTACTGTCGAGAGATTAGGTAGTTTACCGAGACGCGTAGCGTCGAGGTTAACTTTATCTCGAGACAGGGATGAAACTTTCCACCGTGGTATGTATACAATTTTATTTGCAATCATCCAATTTTAAAAATAACTACAATTGAATTCTGAATAATAGATATCTTGATGTAGCTAATATTGTTGTTACCATGAAAACAACACACTCAATGTTTTGTTACCATGGAAACACCCCACTCTTCAGGTATGTAATATTTTTCGGGGTATGTAATAATTTCCTGGCTAGTTTCAAGTAATCATCTAGTTCCCAGCTGTTGTCATGTCATGAAATTGACACATTACAATGTGATTGCGAATAAAAGTTATTACTGTATAACGTATATTCAGATGTCTTGCAATATCATGACATCTTCTCATTACTCTCCAGACGGTATCATAATCTAAGGACACATATGGTAATAAGTAATAATGGTAGGTATGATGTAGTCGCACCTACATTACCCTGCTAAATTAATTTGTTGAGGCGGTACAACTATTCTCCTGGCACTAGATTGGTTGTTAGGCATTCGACACAGTAACCATGACATATTCCGCGGACTGTAGTTTCTTTTTCCAGTGTTTTCAGAAAGAAAGTTCTTATTTGCTATATTAGGTGAAACTCTGATTGCCATTTGATAGTTTAAACGTCATAAAAGGTGAAATGTTTCTGGAATTTGCAACTTTATCGCGTATGGTAAAGTCTTCTCGACTTGTATCGTTGGGCGGCCCCTTTTCCAAGGCAATCATTTGTGTACCATGAAACGTGGGCGATGTATTCCTCTAAGATGTCTATATTGTCAACGCAAAGGTGACAAAATCTGTCACGTACTAGTTTTCTTGGGATAACCATGTTATCGTTTTCAACATATTTGTGTATTTCTTCTTGTTCAATGGTGTTTTTATTCGCAAGATATCTTTATAGGGTACACAATGCCCAAAAGCATGCACATTTTCTATAACTTTTTTCGATTCTGTTTCTTGCTGAACCATCAGACCTAAACCGATATGTTTTGGAGTTAGCTTTTTGCCGCTTGTATAACCTAACTTTATTCTACAAATAGTAGTGTAGGAGTATCTAGATACGATTTTATTATTCCACCATGGCTTATCATTAATGGTTGGATGTATGAATCCATATTGTGTTGGGTGCAAAGCAATATAATTTCTCCAATGCTCATTCCACTGAACATTTAGTATGTCCTGTTTTACTTTTACTAATGCGTCTTCAGTGGTAATTTTTTCTTGAAGTAAATACCCTTCATTTTCCGCCCTCTTAGCGAACCTATCGACTATTTCATTATTTAAAATATTAGCATGCCCTTTCACCCAGTAAAGTCTTACTTCGATATTGCTCTCCTTAAGTATGTTTATTAATTTTTTGATCCTTAATATCTCTACGTTGGTCTTTAAAACATGCTCATTTTTTTGTAAAGCCATTAGAACGCTTTGAGAGTCGGTCATTATTACCAAGTCCGCTCCTCCATCTTCTTGATGATGCTCCAAGGCTTTAAGAATTGCTAAAGCCTCCGCTGTGAAAATAGAGGTTTGGCGAGGCAACCTAAACATTTTATGTTCTTTGGTGATGGTATTATCACATCCATCTACTGTCTTGGAACCATCGGTAAAAATTAATGATCCCTTTATCTTAGATCGCTCAGCCCGATACAACTGGTCGTCGATTACAGGGTTCCCTGTGTAATTGGGGAAAGTAATGTTGATATTCCTATTGTAAGAAAAGTAATCTAAATCATCGAGCGCATTCCCTAAAGTATCAATGTTAAATCTTTGACTATATCTTTGCGCCACCGCTAATATGGGGGATTTTTTAGACACCCAGTAGTCTGCAGTTATATCCAACTTCGCCAAGTATGCAATTTTGTTAGTAAGGAAAGAAAAATGAAGGTTACCAAGTTTCATTAAAAATTTTGCAGCGATAAATCGTCTTCTAAGAGAGAAGGAAGGCTCGTGCGTTTCTACGCGGATTGCTTCTGCTGGTGAGGTTTGCATTGCACCTGTACATATTCTCAATGCTTTGTTTTGTATGGTATTTACTTTTTTAAGAACTGATTTGCAGGCAGAGTCGTAAAGACGCCTTTAAAGTCACCTTAATCTAAAGTCTCGTCGACCCTCACTTAACTGCTTAAAGTGGAATGTAACCTCAAATTATACATTGTTTGTTTTCATTGACATTTAGTGGCAAACCGCAGAAAAAACGTGTAAATGTTATTTTCAAGTAGTAGCTCAAGTTCGAGTTCATCTGATGATGAAGTTATTGTACGGAGGCCCAAGGTTTATCGAGATCGTATTGACCATATAAATAGGTGGAATGATACAGAGTTTTTTGGCCGATTTCGATCAACCAAACCCACTACGATAAATTTGTTGGGGAAAATTGATAATTTAATTAGATTACCAACAAATAGGTAAGAGTGCATATTGCTAAGGTTCTTGCAACAATCTTATATTATAGGAGCCGATGCCGCCGGTCGCCGGCCGCCGGTCGCCGTCCAGACTAGCAAGTGGCGCGCGCGCACAAATGGCGAGACCGCATTTGTATTGTTAACGCTGGCAAGGCCGGACGTCGGCTGGCCACCAGCCTAAGCAAGCATTTTTATTGTTGACCGTTTCTTTACGCTGGCAGGGCCAGACGTAGGCTGGCCACGCGTTCTAGTAATTTAATATTTACATAATTATCTTCCAATTATAGGGGAGGATGTATACAACCGATGCTGCAGCTATTGCTAACGCTGAGATTTTATGCCACAGGAAGTATGCTTATTGTAGTAGCGGATTTTGCTGGGGTATCGAAAGCCACAGCTTCCAGGATGGTTAAAAGAGTATCGAACGCCATAGGTTCGTTACATCCACAATATATAAAAATGTGTGAAAATGAAGATGAAATGGCACGCACTGCAGCCGAATTCTACGAGATAGCTGGTTTTCTCCGAATTATCAGAAGTATTGATTGTACAATCATCCACAGAACTAATGTCACTCCGAACGCCAGCTTGGCTATTTCGATAGGCAACACATTTAACGTCACTTGACCGAATGTTTCCTAGAGGGTAGTACACACAAAGCGTGTCACCGGAAAGCAATTAGGCAGAGAGAAAGTAGACATTTTAGAAGCAAATCCTTCCTTTTAATATTTCGGTGGTGAATCACACGGGGTTACAGTTTATTAGTATTAAGCAGATTTTATTTCACTGCTGTTGTTAATATTATTTGTTATTTATAAATTGTAAAAATAAGACATGAAGTCATTCTGGTTGAATATAAACTTTAACAGATATTGATTAATGAAATTGTTGAAGAGTTTAAAGATTTTCGTTTATTGTTAAACGTTTTAAGTGATTGAGGAATCACCATCGCTACCATCTTCCCGAAGTTTAATTTAAAATTAAAATAGTTTTTTCTACCGCTAAAGGCACAACACTGGAAACCTAGATTTGACAAACAAATATTTATCTTGTTTTCACAATTTGAAACACAATTTAGTAGAAACTTGAAAAATAAGAAATAATTTAAATTGTTCTACTTGAGGAACGTGAAAATTTTTGCGAAACTGAAAGATTAATTAAAAGGTTTTAAAATTTAAACATATACAGTGGAACTTCTATTTACGAAGTCCCCAAATTCAAGAAGAAAATCATTAAAAGGAAATTTCGTAAAACAGAAAATCATTTAAAATAGCCTAATAAATGCAACTTCCGAAACGTCTTGTGATAAACACCCTAGACTGTGGAAAAAGTGCGATAAAACAAATCATAATAGACCACTGCCAAAAATTATATCATTCAGAGAACAACTGCAACTGGTTGTTTTCTAAACAGCATTTTATATATGTGAATGTGAGCAATTTATTCTATATTTTTATCTACTCTAGTGGGGTAACTAACTCATTACGTCACTAGTTTGACACTATTTCCGTTAGGTAATGAAGCTCATTACACCACTCAGTTATGTAATGGCTTCATTACCTAACTGAGTGGTGTAATCGTTTCATTACCTAATTGAAATAGTGTCAAATGAATGACGTAATGGCATTTGCCCAGTAAAATATTTTTAAAAATGACAGACCTGACATTTCTCTTAATGCACTTTTCTTAATTTTAGGCAGTTGTAGATAAAAATTTGTACAATGCATGTGTGATAATGCATCATTAATATACTTGTGTGCTTACAAAACTCGTGCTACGCACTCGTTTGTAACTTACACACACGTATATTAATGATGCGCTTATCCCAATTGTATAGTAAATAACTATTACATGACTAGTCCTTAAAATGTATTTCATTTAATTTCATCAAAAATTTGTTCATATTTTACTTACCATAAATGGAATTTTAATTCGCAAAATAGAGCAAAAATCATATGGTAAATTATTCGAACGGTGGAATATCTGTAAAAAATAGCTAAACAGAGAACTTCGTAAAACTGAAGTTCCTTAAGAAGAAGTTCCACTGTATGTAGAAATTCAGGACCTTAAAAGTTATTCAAAAATCTGGTGTGATACACGCACGCAACTTCCTTTTACAGTGATCTTATAATTAGTCAAAAATTTCATTTTTAATTTTTAAGTTTGTATTTGTCAACATTTTTCAAAAATTAGGTACGAATTCTACAGAAACCGTACAAAATAGAGCGTTAGTTCAAGAGACCAATTTTCTCTAAAATTGTAAGCAGAATTCAAAAATGTAATAATATACCGTGTGTTCTATTTAAAATAGGAGTTAGTAAAAAAAGAAAAAACAAACAAATGAAACCCATTTTAGAGGTATTCAACTGGAAAATCAACTATCTCACGTCAATACACATTAAACATGTAATAAAAATGTAAAGTTTCAAAAAAAACCTTTGGGGACGTTTTTGAAAAAGTAAACACCATACTTCCAGTTATGAGATTTTCTTCAAAAGCTTGCCGTCGCGTCTAGATAGTACACAAAACTTATATATGATGTTTCAACGCCATACCTCTTTTCGTTTTTGAGATATTCGGTTCACTGACAGACCAATGAACAAAAACATGTTTTTTGGGTTCAGGGGACTCTAAAACGTGAAGATCTGTTGAAAACTCAATTTCGAATTTTTAGTGTAGATCAAATACTTCCTTTATTGTGCAAGGAAGTAAAAATCAACAAAAAATAAAAATTACTAGAGTAGGTAACCTAAAAACTTATAGAACGGCTTAGAAGTGTTGTTTTTAAATTTTTGTTATTTTAAAAATATCATCCAGCAAAGGTAAAAAACAGTTTTAAAAAATGTAGACATTCTTTTGCTACCGTCTTGCCTTATTGGTAATTTTATAATTAAACTTAAACTTTCCAACCCTACGCTAGGCATGTTTACACCATTATCCAAAGCATGCTTGTTGTTAAGTAAACTTTCTAAATCGCTTCTTTTCCTTAAAAATAATCACTAATGTAGGTGATTAAAGGCTTCTCAGCACATAAGATTAAATACTTTTAATCCACTTCTTAGAGATCTATATGGGTCTGCAATTCAATCTAAAATGCATTGTCTTATCTAAATGAACCTGTTATTAGAACGTATTAACTTGTCTAGTTTTCCAGAAAAAATCCAAAATGTATTAGAATAATTTGAAGAGGGGAGACTATTTCTAAAAATTGTAGTATCTTCATTTTCTGCAGTAAATTTAACATTAGTCTTGGTGCATCCTCAGATCTTACAGTGTTTAATTTGTGATTTGCTATGCCAAGGCGTCCAGGACAAAGCGATTCCACTTTGGAAACAAGGGGGAAAATTATTGCCATGTGGGAGCAAGGAATTTCACAAGAGGAAATAGCGGCAAGGGTTGACTTATCGGTAAGTAAAAATTAACATAACAACAATTAAGTGAATTGGGGTGCAACACTACTCCAATTAGCTACTTTACTTTATTTGTATTTTATTTAATGGAATATCTTAGCTGAATAAAAATAGAATATTACACAAGTTTGGAATAGTAAAATTTTACTGAACGAATATAGTTTGATTGAGTACGAGAGAGCGAAGCGAGCGAGAAACTTAAAAAGCTATATTGGTTTAGTAAAACTGCTTTTCTTACGAAGTGTGTATACTATTTTTTCGCATTTTGTATTAGTATTTATAAACAAACATTTATATAAAAGCATTATACCACATGTTTATTAAAAAAGTTTATAAGGGGCGGCTGTGGAAATTCAAACGTGACTAATATGTTGGTGGCACTGTAAGTCTATGTCAAATTCGAGATTATCAAGTTAGGTTTTCCGTCAGTTTTGACAAAGACTGACGCAAAACATAACCTGCTAACCTCGAATTTGACTGTAACATTACCATATAGTAAAGTGACATTTCTACGCACCAAAGTGCCACTTTATTAAACAATTTTGAGTTTAGTAAAATAGCACATTATTATACAAAATAATAAAAAGTTATTTTATATGAATTTATATAAATTTGCTGCTTCTTTTGACCCTATTAACCGCTTAATGTGGTCACCAGTGTTTGAAGTACGAGGCCATCAAAACTTTTTTTTATAAAAACATATTTTTTTATAAAGCATATTATACAGTATTTAATACTGTATAAACTATAGCTACACTTATATATAAAACTTTACGAAACACACTTGTAAGGCTCTGCAGATTGCGATTAAAACCTACAAATCATTTTATTTTAACTGACAAAAAATAATAATAACAACAAACCTACTGTAAATTGACGACCACTAATACCCTAACAGACGAAGATTCTGGATAAAACTATGACACTTAAATTAATTTAATGTTTTTTTCATCTTTTGGCACTATTGTGTTTAGAAATATTATCAGTATTTGAGATATGACGTCATTAACATTTCGTTTAAAATATAAACATTACTATTTTGTAGTGCTTTAAGTAAATAATAAAAAAAAACAGTTCCATAAGGTAACTTTTATCGCACAAGTCCATGTTACAAACACATGTTTTCCACAAGACGTGTGCCTTAATAAGCCTTATGAAATTACTTTTTTATACTATTTGTTCTATTTCGGCTGTTTGACTTCTTTATTATTTTCTTGAAAAAATCATTAGCAACTTAATTTGATATTATATGTTGAATTAAATTCCAATAATTCTGCCACATTTGAGTCAGTAGTACCAATGCCACAGAAACAATGCGTTAGCGGGTCTTATTAAAGCACTGTTTTCAGTGATTCTATAAGCTCATTAAGAAACGGAAATAAAGAAATTGCTAATTACGTTATTTAGGTTACCTGCTATTTATGTTCCGGCCAAAGAAAATAATGAAGCAGTTATCAAAACCAGAACTTTGGAATCTATCTTAAATTAAGATGTATTTTAAGTAAATAATTTTACTATTTACTACTTTTATTATTTACCGTATAAATGTATTAATAACAAATCTGGTGTGATACACGCACACAACTTTCTTTCACAGTGATCTTATAATTATCCAAAAATTTGCCCTAACACTAATGTTTGTAGGACTGATTATTAAATGATTATTAGGCTATCAAGTATCAATACTATCAATGCGTATACATTTACATATTGAATGCAATAATTCTATTATTACATTTAATTATCTCACTTAGAAAAACATAGTTTCTTCACCTTTAGTATGATTTTTTCGGAATACGAAAAGTATTTTACAAAGTGTGTGATTAGCGAGAATTATGAGTTCAATAAATGCACTACCAAAGATTATAGGATGCGAGTAAAAAAAGATAACGCCACATTACAAACGATGGCCGTCGCAGTCGGCAGGCAATGGTGTCAAAAAAATGAAAAAAAAATTATTGAAGTGTTCCATGCTAAATAAATACATTAATAAAATCAATAAAATAACATTTTCCAGAGTCCTCGTATTTTCAAAAATATATTACAATTTGATCCATATTTTAGCACCACATTGTGTAATAAATAATCATTTATTATTACTTTTATTTGTCATGATTATTTAATTGGCATTATTTGCAGAAAAGGCAAGTTATCCGCTGGATACGGAGAGAACAGGAAGGAGCGGATGACAATCGACCGCTCAAAACAAAACACCGAAGCGGCAGACGGCATATGCTAACGAACGCGCAAAAGGAAAATATTGTTGAAATAACGGAACAACATCCATTTTCCACAACAACAACAATTCGGGATCAACTGCATCTACCATGCAGCATCGAAACGGTACGCCGAGTGCTGCACAAAAATCAACTTCATCGGCGAATTCCCGCGAGGAAAAGGCTGATTAACCAACAAAACGCCGGGCGCCGTTTGCAGTTCGCGCAAGAAAATTTACAGCGAAATTGGGAAACCGTTATTTTCACAGACGAAAAAACGTTTTGCTCGTCTGATGACTTTAGGAAGACGTTGTGGAGAAGGAACAACACCAGGTTTGAAATCCAAAACATTCAGCCAACGAAACGAAGCGGGAGAATTAGTCGGGCGTACTGGGGTTGGATGAGCCGAGCAGGTCCAGGAGAATTAGTGGAAGTAAATCCAAGATTTACTTAAAATTGATTACATAACTATCCTGGAAGATGTGATGCTACCGTCCGTGAGAGCACTGTATCCGGAAGGGCAAATTGTATTGGTCCAAGATAATTCCCCAATAAATACCTCCAGGATAGTCCAAGAGTGGTTTCGACAGCACCCCGATATAATTGTGGTAGATTGGCCAGCACAATCTCCCGACTTCAACCCCATAGAAAACTTGTGGGCCGCCGCCGTTCGGCAGTGGAGGGATGATTTGCATATCAGAAACGAAGCAGAACTCCATGCAAACATAATGCAAACCTGGAATGTCCTTAGAAGAACACAAATTTGTGAGAGATTAGTTGACGCGATGGGTCGGAGGTTACAAGAATGTATTGATAATAATGGGTACTACACGAAATATTAATCATTTGAACTTTATTGGTTAGGGCTGTTAACCAATAACCCTCGACTATTACATTACTAGCTGTAATAATTGTAAACAATGCAATAAATTGCTTTTATCTTCTGAAGTTTCTTTCATGTTTTTGGGGTAACTTATGTTGTCTGGTTTTATTATTAATTATGGCGTTAAAGG
This sequence comes from Agriotes lineatus, assembly GCA_940337035.1. Classification (NCBI taxonomy): domain Eukaryota; kingdom Metazoa; phylum Arthropoda; class Insecta; order Coleoptera; family Elateridae; genus Agriotes; species Agriotes lineatus. The sequence continues at coordinate 68,769 of CALNHX010006573.1, forward strand.
CTTTTCCTTATCTTCTACAATTTGCTTGTATTTTTTTTAAGTTCTTTTGAAAACTACATCAAGTGACTACCGTATGGCTGTGTACTCCTGAAATAAAGTGTAGCAGCTTAAAGTAATACCAAGTAGGTGTAATTCTACATACCTTAATATTGCACAAAATACGTAACGTTAAAAATCACTCTTGGACCTTTTAGTTACTTTTTTAATTCCTTCCTGAGGTAGAACAACAAATTATTTTGCCAGTTTGCAGTAAATTGTGAAAACAAGATAAATAGTTGTTTGTCAAATCTAGGTTTCCAATGTTGAGCTTTTAGCGGTAGAAAAATCTATTTTGATTTTAATTTTTAATAGCATAATAAATTAAATTGTAACCTTACACCGAAAGGTAAAAAGGTTTGGATTAAGTAAGTAAGTAAGTAAGTATAAATTAAATTGTTATCCTTTGTATTAAACTTCGGAAAGATGGTAGCGATGGTGATTCCTTAATTACTTAGAACGTTTAACAATAAACGAAAATCTCTAAACTCTTCAACAATTCCATTTCATCATACAAATAACAAATAATATTAACAGCAGTGAAATAAAACCTGCTTAATACAAATAAACTGTAACCCCGTGTGATTCACCACCGAAATATTAAAAGGAAGGATTTGCTTCTAAAATGTCTACTTTCTCTCTGCCTAATTGCTTTCCGGTGACACGCTTTGTGTGTACTACCCTCTAGGAAACATTCGGTCAAGTGACGTTAAATGTGTTGCCTATCGAAATAGCCAAGCTGGCGTTCGGAGTGACATTAGTTCTGTGGATGATTGTACACATATAAGAATAGAATTTCCAGGTATCTAAGCCTTTTAATATTTCTACCATGCATAAATAATATTTTGCTTTAATTCTGTTTAGGAGGAGATGATGCCGAAATATTTAGAAACCGTAAAGGCTACTTCTCTCTAAACGTGCATACGGTGTCTGATGCACAATTGAAAATAAGAGCATAGTAGCAAGTTAGCCAGGGCTGTACAGGACCAAACAATTTTCAATAACAGCAATTTGAGAAGAGATTTTGAAGCTACAAGGTATCTAAATTTTTGGCTAATAGGAGATAGTAGTTACACCTTGCGTGAGTACCTTGTGACACATCTTCAAAATGTTAAGACAATATCAGAGAATTTATATAATGTATCATTGATTAGGTCGCGAAATACCGTAGAAAGACAGTATGGTGTATGGTAACGGCGCTTCCCAGTATTGTCCGTAGGTATGAAAATGAATATCGAAACGGCTATAGCAGTGATTGTGGAAACAGCTGTACATAATATAGCCATTGACGGGAACGATTATTTCCCCGAAGAACCAGTCGAGATTGAAAGGAATGATGGAGTCGAAAGGGGAAGATTGCCCGAACAAGAGGAACAAAGACAAGGGCATTTTGCAAGGCAACTATTAATTAATGAACATTTCGCTAGATTGTAAATGTTGTACGTATAGCGATAGTGTGATAAATGTGTTGTAAAGAATTTTTTAAGTGAAAATGTGAGTAGTTCTTTTGATTTCAAGAATAAAAAGAAAATAAATTGATTTGCATAATAAATAATGCATTTTCTGCCTGAAATAAGTTGTCTAGTTAATGCATTGCATACAATAAAATTGATTTTAAATATTGATCATTTTAATTTTTCGAACATTTAACAATAGGTTTTGTCTGTCAGGTTACCTACAACATTGCAATTGCATTGCAGTTGAAAAATAGCCGAGACGGAGGAAACTCCAGTATTACCACCTTTGCAGCTTCACCACGTGTGTCCTGTCGACAACGGCAACATTGATGAAATGGAGGCGAGTCATCGAACCGCTCTAGCAATGTTTAAGAGTTTTTGCTCCGCCGGGGTGATTGTGACAAGAGTTGCGGGCATAAGAAGAAAGGGCCGCTACAAATGTGCTTGGAAGGTCTGCTATTTACGCGACGTGACTATCAAGATCTGGACGGCGAGGAACTAGTTCTTAGAGTATTAAATTCCCTTCCTCAAAATACTACAATCGTCGGAAAATATAGGATTACTTTTCAACCAGCGCTCGAAATAGATTATTCAATTCGTTGTAGGTGTAGGGTGTCAGAAAATGCCGGCATGTTTAATAAAGCTTGCAACTGCACTGGTAGTATGTATAGCAACAGAGGAACCAACCACCACAATTTTAATACACTGCAAAAGAATTGACCTCAAAACTTTGATACCAATAAAATATTTATTAAATTAACCACTATGAAATAATTAGTATTATAAAATAAATTTACAACTAAAACGCTAAATATATATACAATAATTATTATCAAATAAATGTATACCTTAAAACCTAATTATAAATTATTCATACTACCTATCGTAGCTATTTTTCTAATCCTTTTTTCTTAATTTCTATCTCTAAATTAATTAATACCATTTTTGTAATACTCAATTTCCATTTCGAGTCATTTATCGCGCCTTTCTTCTTCCTTTTCCAATATATACATTTTTTGCATCTTTGGACATGAGTGGGTTGTCGTTTGTGATTTTTAGTTTGGAGTTTTGCTTTCTTTTTAACATAAGAGGGCGTATATTTTGCTCAATTTTCTTTTGCTGAAATTACGGCTGGTACGCCTGTATCGGGTACCGCACCTCCACCCCCGTCTTCACAAATGACTTCTAATAGTTCGACTTGGGTCACTACTAATAGGTCGACTTGGTACACTTCTTGGTGATCGAGTTGAACTAATGGTCGTACTGGTTTGGCCGATCCTGCTGCACCATCCTCGTCGTGTGGATTGTACAAGCCTCCAACGTTTTTACATTTATGATTTGAAGCAACACGTCATAAATGATGCTTTTCCTACCTGGGGGTTTTTCAGCCCCTCCACATGTACCAATCATATAGGTATTCCGGCTCGTATAATATTTTCTGACTGCTGTTTTTAAATGATCATATTTGCGTTTTTAACTGGACACCGTCCTTGGCATATACATGCTGTTGAATTGGGAAATGATTTTTTCCCAAGCAGCTTCCTATAAAAACAAAGAATGAAGGAATTGTTAGGACACGGATTCCTATAATATAAGGTAATACCTTTTCTGCCGGCGATACAAGATCTGTTGTTTTATTTTATTCAATATAATATGCGCTAAACGCAGTTCCGCTTCCAACGAAAAATTATTCCCACCAGGAATTTTTAGGGTTTGGGAATTTGTGGACAGTTTAAAGCAAAACGATAATACACACACTAAAAAAATTCAAACGCAACAATCAACGACCAATCACAACTACGAAATTAAAGGAAATGAGACATGAATGAGACCCACATGTGCCCAAGTGAAGGTTAATTTACGCGCGAAAATTCCCAACAAAACATTTATGAAGGGAGTTGCAAACCTATTTCATTGTAGCCAACCAAAAGTTTTAGTACAAAATTTCACTTTAGCTAAAGTGGGGTTGCATTCCTTTTTGAAACGCTTCAGCTTTAACGCAAGGAAACTTTAACTTAAAGTGGACTTTAGTTAAAACCACTTTAAAGTGAATATTATGAAACTGGGCGTTAGTGCCTTTCGAGAGACAAATATCGCTGGTAAACGTATACAACTGCAAACCCTTTCTTTTCCAAATCCTTTTCTAAGCTGTTTTGTAAGCTAAAGAAGTGACTTATCATGATTACTTTTTATTTTAACGTTTGCAGTCACTAGTTTTGATTTTTTTATTCTAACGTTATACAGTTGCCATGGTATTTAACTTCCATAGTAATTAAATCATTGCCGCCAATCCGTTCTAACACAGTTGCGTTTCTCTTTGCAATCATTTTTATTTTATTCTACACCTTTGTTGAAAGTTCTTGCGAAAGAATCTTATTGCCGGATGGCATTTGGCAAAAGGTACATTGTTTTATAGTGAACTGGCCCTTTCGTAAAGAAATGCGAGATGATGGTAGTTTGATATTGGTTGGTATTCCAACTGACCGTTTATTTTCAATTTTCTTTTTAAAATGTTCAATATTTTTTTACTTGTTAGCAATGCCTAACATCTTTTATGACACATTAGTTTCTCATTGTTTTTTATTTGCTCTGTTAGTTTGTTATAATTTGTTGCTGCCTGATACGCTTCTTCCTGATTTAAACTTAAAGTTTTTTCGATTTTATTGAGCATACAATCCAGCCTTTTCGGAAATTTGACAAACTTTGAAGTCACACTTTTTACTGTTTTGATATTGAATTTAACACTTTAGCACTTCTGACGAACAAACCCATATTAGGCAATGCAATATTAGAAGACAGACAAGTAGTGATGGGCGAATCACAATTAAAAGAATCGAATTATTCGTTGAACCAAACCAAATCTGCGAGAGTCACCTTGTGTTCTCCTGGAATAATATTATCTCTACGAGCTATCTTATGCTATAAAATGTAGGCAATTAAAATGAATTTCGCATTCCTAAATACACCCCTTTTAAACCAGTGTAGAATGTCACAAACAGACAGAGCAGAGTATTTGAAATTTGCCATGATAGTTTTCGAAGTGCCACTTGTTAGAACCCACGAAAGCAAATAAAGAATGGGAAACCGTTCAGTATTGCAATATTATATTTTAAGAAAAGAAACCGATAAGATTCGTCATGTTTACAAGTCCGAACGCACAAATTGTACGGTTTTCTATGCCCCGGGGCTAAACAGTTAGAGGTTAGTTTTCAATTTCATGCCTATCTTTCTAGAACAATAAGGTTGTTTCGGCCATTGGGCCAATATTACAAACTTCTTTAATAGTCAACTGTATATTTATTTGAATTCAAATCTTTCGTCCCTGGAACATGGCCAAACTGGAGATAGGTCGTTATTTCACGGCAACGTTGCTTTTCGCTACTTGTTCAGTAAATAACGCGTTACTTTGATAACGAGTTCTATGCAACGAAACGAAATACCGATAGTGGCACTAACGTCATGGAATGAATAGATACGAGAGTTTTGCACGTCACGTTCTGCAAAAACTGCCTGAAAATAATGGTTTAAATGGCAACGGCATGCGCATACGAAACTGTCGTTCCAAATATTACGAATGGAAAAATAAATTAGAGAGTTTGCGGTGGAGGTCCATGAAGCCGTGGAGGGTCTTTCGCAGTTAGTTATAAAAAACGTTTAGCTGTAACTTTATCTTGAATGTTGTTTTCTAACATTTAAAAAATATTTGTAGAAAATAAAGTATACCGAAATAATTATCATATCCTTACTACAGAAATAACACGTATTCTTTTATGCTTGTTTTATTATAATAGAAAGTAACACAAAAACTAATAACAGAACGTAAACAATAAATATATAATAGTTTTAAATAATAAGGTTTACAAGATATAGGGGAATGAGTCTCATTAAAAACAAAAATAAATAGTTAAGGGACTTCATTTTGGTAATTAGAAAAAATAAATATTAAACAGCATAAAATCGCTGCAAAAATAAAAATTATTGAAGACAAAAAAAACTCTTAAGAATTACTAAATGGTACATTCTAATAAACACAAAAAGTACCTACGTAAATACATTAAGCATAATAAACTAATGAAGTTAGGTTTTCTCTGTACTGTTGTTCAGAAATAATAAAGTTTAAACCTTTCCTTGTTTCGACGATCGGATAGTAATTGTCCTGACTTTGCAAAAAAGTCGTTCACATGGCGCTAAAGTTATAACCGGGATAATTTTTCTTCTACTAGTTCACGTAAGTGAGGATAATTATTGTGTTTAGTTTCCACCACTTCATAGGGTTTTCATTTCTGGAAATCCGTGGATCTTCTAAATACCTTTGAACTTCGATGATCGATTTTGACTGAGCGATTTGTGAACTCCAGAAGAATGCGTGTGCTACAATCTCCCGATAATTTTGGAGACTATCGTCAGGAATAAAATAACTTGTTGATATAAAATACAATTTATTATAATAAAAGCATATAATGCGAAATGTTGTTTAAGACTAAATTGAAATTTCCATACATTTGCACAGCCAAACTGCCCTTTCACCTCTCTCGCAACAACAACTAGGTACCGATCGCATACCCTGGTTTTCAAAATTTTCCACCAATCACGTCACTTCGGTCTTGCTGCATTTCTCACGCTTCCGTCGGTTTCAGACCAAGTAGCACCTCATCAAATTTCTCCGTTTGCCGAAACTGTATATCCCACAAACCTAATAGTACCAACTGGATGCTGGGAATAGCAGATATATATGTTACGGTCAGAGTAATAAATACATCAAGTATTAATAATTACCGGTAAATATTAATAATAACTGGTTGGTTGGTATTCATAACTGCCGGTAATTATAAATAGTTTTCAATTAATTATTAATAGTTTTCAATTAATCATACTAACCTTAAGGGTATTGAACACGATTTAATTCCACATGTAAAGCCTCCACACGTAAATACTTCACGCCGTCAATTGGAGTATTCCTTTCCTTCTATAAGTCTACGTTAGTTAGAAAGAGATGAATGAGATTAAAACGCTGCTTTTCGTAAAAAGTGAATTACGTTAGAACCAGTAAACGTAGAATTAAAATTTTTGTTGTATTGTAAAGCTTATGAAAAGTACTTTTCGGAAACTCATTTAAAAAAAATATGGCTCAACAATTTTTTCAAAATTAGGATTAATTTAAAAAAAAGCAATAAAAACAGTATACATTTAAGGAATATAAAGTTTGTTTTTAGAATCCGACATTCTTCAAGTAGTTGTACGCACAATAGTGTAAACAAAATTAGATAATTTCTTTTGGTTTTCCTGTAATTCCATTTTTCATTTTTCTTGCACATCATCTATCTCTTACGAGCAAACGCGAATCTTCATAGCGCTTGCTCGCTTCAACAACGCTGCAAGAATCCAGGATCGCACAATTTCCCGTTACAAATAGTCAGAATAACGTCGCTGCATCGTCCAGAGAAAATTGTTGGCTAATTGTACGCCTACTGCAGCCTACAGAGAAGCATTCAGCATTATTTGCCGATTAGTTGGGAAGCGAGTGCAGTGTTTTCATGCGGTTTTACCATGGGAAATTATAAGCGAAGTGATATCGGTAAAAGAAAAGCACCATCTGTATTACGAAAAAACAGACGTTTGTCAACATTAAAGTGTTTGAATAAAAAACCGTAAGGTTTAGTAGAATTTAAACCCGCTGGCTGGTGCCATGTTACATTATTGTTTTTCAGTACAGTAGTTGCATAGTCCTCTTACTCCGACAATTAGGATCCTTAAATAAGCTTAATCCTCTTATGCAGGTGCACACAACCTTGTCAATCACTACACTGTATATATTAACTGGGAACTGGCATTTGAGGCTGAGTACCTTCCCGGAACGCGATAATTACTCCAAAAAAGTCCTTAGTTTGTGAATTATGATCGTTTCCTGTTATTCTGTATAAACTAAAATGTAAACATTACCACTGTTGATATACGTTTATGTATTTTATTCACCTTTTGTGAGAAATATACAAGTATGTCATATTCTGCATGAAATATGCGAAGAACGCAAATTGTGTAAAGGCGTAAGTCTATAAAACTATATCCATTATTTAGTTCAATAATTTAGTAAAATGTCATTCCATTCCTTACTGCATCGATCAGTATTACTCTATTATTGGGTATGTATCTTGTCGATTTTGAAATTTCTTTAGTACGGGCGTTAAACTATTCGTGTAGACCACTTGTTCTGTCAGTACGCAAGAGCGATGTCATAGCAGTAAGCGCACTGAGTAACTGTAATATTGGTATCCTGCTTTATTCCACTACAGAGAGTGGGACATAAATTGTGCTACGTATAATCGGCCAACGTTGCCGCAAACAAAAACTAAATAGCGTGTTCAATCCCCTTAACATAAACATGAAATTAGGTATATGTTAAAAATTTGACTATTTTAATTAAATTTGGAAATTTTTTGGAGATTTTAAGTCAATTATTATTCCACATCTCTCACCACGTTGGACGACAAAATGGACCCTTCTGAACCACAACAAGGATTTTACAAACATATCAAATCAAAATATGGAGCCCATACAGAAGAACTCTTCAGGAATTTTAGCAAAATCAATAACACATATGTAAAGGTGAGCGAACGTATTTATTTCCTTAAATCATGTAAAAGAAATTTCTTAACCCCTAAATTTTTAGAAATGAACAATTCACATATCATATTTCAAAATAATAATCATAAACGACTTTTTATAGAAATTCAAAATAATACTACCATGAAAACGTTAACCTTATTAATAAAAGATAATTATTGCTTGTTAAATAAATTAAAATATAAAATTAAACAAATGCAAGATTCCTTTAATAAGTTTGCAAACAAAAATTTAATTATAAACTTTTTAGCTTATAAAGTGAGACAGAATTTTAATCTGAGAAATGTATTACATGCGAAACTAACAACAAAAATTAACGCACTAATAAACAGAAATCAATTTAATATTACTTCCAATATAAATCATAACTGTTATACCAACAATAAAAATTCAAACAACCATACCACGAATTACAAATCCAACTTAGAAAACCCAAATGATTTCATTTACAACATGACGAATATTGACATACCTATTAATGTTAAAAATATTTTAAAATTAGGACCCAATTTCAATCATTTCAACCCAAAAAACAAACTTCCAATTGAAAACATAATTTGCAATATTGAAAATGGGATTACTGACATGACACAAACTCAACTAAATTCAATACGTGCTAATATTTGTAATATTTTAACTAATCATAAAAATAATAAAAATCAATCTTTAACTTTTGCACAATCAAAATATAACAAAGAATTAACTAAAAATATACTTGAAACCAAATCTTTCCTTAAAAAAAATAAAGATCTTATTATAACTTCAGCTGATAAAACTCAAAAAACTGTAATAATGACAAAAACTGATTATCATAATAAAATGACAAAATTATTAAACGACGTTAACACATATAAACTTGAAAAAAAGGATCCTACTCTAATTATTCAAAATAAAAACAACAAATTAATAAAAAATCTACTTGAAAATAATTATATTGATAATGTAACTTATAAAAAATTAATTTCACATAATGAACTTCCTCCTAAAATATACGGATTACCAAAACTACATAAAGAAAACATACCCTTAAGACCAATAGTTGCATCTTATATGAGCCCTACCTACAACTTGTCTAAATATCTCTCTAGAATTTTAACTAATATCACGAAACTTAATAAATTTAGCATTCAAGATTCATGGAAATGCAAACAACACATTGATAATATTTGTTTAAAAAAAACCATAGCCTTTTTTCTTTAGATGTAATATCACTATATACTAATATACCCATTGATCTCGCAATAGAAACCATTAAAAATAATTGGCATAGAATTGAAAAACATACAAATATCCCACTTAATAATTTTATTGAATTAGTTGAGTTTGTCCTAAACACTACTTTTTTTACATATAACAATACAATATACTCACAAACTTTTGGTTGTGCAATGGGCTCTCCTATTTCATCTACAATTGCAGATCTAGTAATGGAACAAATTGAAACAAAAATCCTTAAACAAAACATAGAATTTTCTCTCTATTTACGATACGTAGATGATATTATTATGGCTTCCGACACGACTAACAAAATAAAGTTCCTTAATCTGTTTAATAATGTACATCCAAGGCTCAATTTTACTATTGAAAATGAAAATCAAAATTCTTCTATAAACTTTTTGGACTTAACACTATATAGACAAACTAATGGCAAAATTTTAACTAACTGGTATCGAAAAAACATAAAAACAAACAGATATTAAAATTTCAATTCAAATACTTCTAATAAATACAAAACTAGTGTAATTAACAATTTAATAGACCGAGCAATCAAACTATCATCTCCACAATTTCACCAACAAAATTTAAATATTATTACCAATATACTACTCATAAATGATTATCCTTTAGATTTTATTAAAAAACAAATTAGAAAACGCATCAATACAATAAAAAACGTAAACCAAATTAGTCAACCAATAGATTTACAACCTAACTGTTTAGGCAATGAATTTAACAATTCTTTTAAAGCTTCATTCGATAAATATATTTCAATCCCTTACATACCAAAACTTTCTGAAAAAATTAAAAATGAACTTAATAAATATAATTTCAAAATATCATATAATAATAACAACACTCTAGGTAAAATGTTTTTTACTAATCTTAAGGATAAAACCCAAATTAATCTGCAATCTAAATTAGTATATCAAATTAACTGCAATAATTGTACCTCCACTTATATTGGCCAGACAAAACAGCTACTGAAACACAGATTAACACAACATAAAAACTCAATAAAAATTAACAGATTTTCACCAAAAAACCAAAAAACTGCTTTAACTGACCATGCTAATCAAAATTTTCACAACTTTAATTTCAATAAACCTACTATCTTACATAGAGAGAACAACTTAAAAAAGAGATTATTTCTAGAAATGATTGAAATACAAAAAAGTCCTACTGCCGTTAATTACAGAACTGATATTGACAATTTAAGCTCAATCTATAACAATTTATTCAAATAAACACCCTTTTCATATTTCTCAGATTACTAATTTTGTCTTATCTAATTATGTTTCTTATATTGAAATTCAAACTTCTTTTGAACTACCCCGCCTTAATTTTAATATTCGATCCTCTAACATTTATGCATACTGCGCATGTTTTGATAGTGCAAATATTTGTAAGTAACCTTGCCTTTGTTATCTTTGCATTCACATTCCTCTTGCATCCTGCATTATGAACGCTATTAATTTAATAACGTTCCTTTACAATATCGTAAAGTTTACATATAAAATTACTTCAATTATGTCATAACTAATACAATAATTTTAATATAAAAATGTCGTAATGATTAATTTAGTTATCAACATTATTTTCAAACGTAAGTATTCATAAATAAGGAAATAATTTATGTTTCGCTAATCTAAAAAATTTTTTGTAACTTTCAGAATTAAATATTTAACAACGTAACTAATAATGTCTTTATGATCCATTAATTTACTTTATCTCTTCAAAATGTTATCATAATTTTTATAACTGAAGAAGCCAATATTATTGGCGAAACGTTTTACTATTAAATTGATTACGACTTATTGATTTGTATTATTCCTCAAATATAAATCATGCTAAATTACATAATAATTGACTTAAAATCTCCAAAAAATTTCTATAAACATGAAATAACTCAGCGGCATGCAAAAATGAAATATTCGGCCGTAGGAACTAAAATATTCGAACAGCTCGGCCTCCCCTGACGAATTTTCGTCCCCGTAATATATATTCCACATTCGGCCCACTAACAAACGTACACTATGTAATAACAAAAACTTAAACGCTAGATCACATGCTCATAAACTAAAACTAATTACTAAATCCAAACAAATTATCATCAAATTAGCACAAACAGTATTACGAAGAACAAAACTTGCAAAAATCAAACACTAATCCACCGCCATGTGACGCAGGTACGAAATAAGTTTCTCAGGACCACTACAAAACATCTACCTGCTTCACTTTCACTTTATTTCACTTTCCAGAGTGGGCGATATGGCGGTGGACGTTGTGTCCAAGGTGGACGTTGTGACCAAATTTGAAAGTGGGCGTTGTGACCAGAGTGGGCGATATGGCGGTGGACGTTGTGTCCAAGGTGGGCGTTATGACCAAATGCGAAGGTGGACGTTGTGACCAGAGTGGGCGATATGGCGGTGGACGTTGTGTCCAGAGTGGGCGTTACGACCGACGCCGTAACTTGGTATTCTCAAGAGGCGTCGGTGGACGTTGTGACCAGAGTGGGCGTTATGGCGGTGGACGTTGTGTCCAAGGTGGACGTTATGACCAAATGCGAAGGTGGACGTTGTGACCAGAGTGGGCGTTGTGGCGGTGGACGTTGTGACCAGGGTGGACGTTATGACCAAAAATAGCGGTGGACGTTGTGTCCAACATGACGGCCATACTAGGTGGTGGACGTTGTGACCAGTGGGCGTTGTGTCCAAGACCCAAATAGACTAATTTAAAATTCTTAGAATAGTATGCGGCTTTAAATTTCTGGGACTGTATCGGCCTATCTACTGCAATAACCGCCTTATAGAGCCTGCCAGTCGATATCTTGTATTATGTATCTATCGTTACCTACAAGTTTGATTACCTTGTACGGGCGCCGATATTTCGGTTTACCCTTTCGACTCTGACCAGTTGCTGGAGGTTCTGCTCGAATGAAAACAATGTCGTCAGCGTTACTGGTGCTTTGGGCCCGCCCTTGTTAAATTGCTTAGCCGTTTTAATCCTATTTCGCTCTAACAACTCTTCTACCGGCCGTGTTGCTCATTAAGCTCTATTATCTCGCGCCTCAATAGATTGCTTCTAAATTCATCCCGCTGAGTTGAGTAAACAAGACTGAACGGAGTTTTTTTGGTAATGCTGTGAACCGAATTATTGAATGCCCATTGGTTCTCAAAAATTTTACTATCCCAATTTGTGCCCTCACTGATTTCAGTACTCATCCCGATGCATGTTGCTCAGATATCTCTAACGCGCTCTATCTGTCCATTAGCCCTCGAACTGGCCGTTGATATTCGCGTATGTTGTATATTATAATTTTCACAAAAGTCCTAAACTATATCGGCTACTAACCCTATTCCCCTGTCCGTAATTAGTTTATCCATTTTACCGGAATGCATTATAAACTTTAAAACATCTATTGTACATTCGGCACCCACATCTGGCACTGTTTCTAATACCGGGTGGCCAAGATAAAAGAGGTCCCGTGTCCTGTACCATACTGAAAGTGATATTAAGCGCTCGTGCGGAATCACGTGATGTCCAGCGGTCACTTTGTGTTAACTGTGTATTGCTCAGTGTTGCGTTGTCACTTGTTAATAACGGTTGTGAATACAGTTCTGCAGAATGCCGTTTTCAATCGAACAAAGAGTGTTTATTGTTGAAACTGATTTAGGATATAAATCGTTTGTACCGTTAAATGAAAGGTTCACCACAAAATATCCACAGACAGTTGCTCCTGCTAAAAGTGTTGTCCAGAAAATGATTGCTAAATTTAGAGATACAGGTTCAGTCGCTAACGCCAAACGTAACCGTGTAAAAACGGTTTGTTCGCCGGAAAATATTCAACGTGTTCACGAGACTATGATAAGAAGTCCAGGGAAATCAACTAGACGTCTATCCTCCCAACTAAACATCAAACGAACGTCATGCCAGAACATGTTGAAGCAGTTACATATGCGAGCGTACAAAGTAAGGGTGATGCAAACATTACAACCTACGGACTACACAAAACGACAACATTATTGCGAATGGTTACTCACTCATGTCGCTGATGGTTACCTGGATCCAAATCTTTATTTTATCACAGACGAAGCATGGTTTCACCTTAGCGGGTACGTAAACTCTCAAAACACTCGCTATTGGTCAACAGACAATCCCAGGGAACACTTTGATGTGTCTCTGCGTGACGTAAAAATAGGCGTTAGGTGTGCAGTTTCAGCCCGACTGATTGTAGGCCCCATTTTCTTTAATAACACCGTGAACTCTGAAGTGTATGTAACGGAATTGTTGCAACCATTCATAGCGCAGCTGACGGAGGAAGAACGAGAGTATGCGTTTTTCCAGCAAGATGGTGCTACGGCGCATACTTCACGGTTTTCAATGGCATACGTCCATGAAGCTTTCGGAGAAGAGCGTGCAGTTTCCGCAAGTTTATGGCCTCCCAGATCGCCCGATCTGTCTACCTGCGATTTTTATTTGTGGGGTAATTTAAAGGGTAAAGTGTACTGTAACAATCCGTACATTTGAAGAGTTGAAAATGAACAATTGCAATATGATTGCGGAAATCACACCAAATGTTTACTACCTCTAGCTGACGTTGGGAAAGTACCGAGATAATCCAAGTGAACGACCTGAAAGGCGCGTTTCCCTTTTCAAGAGGGTGCAATAATCCCAATTGCTTGCCCCGCGTTTTAAAGAATAAACAGTTAATACACCTATTTACATATTTGGTGACGAATTCTCTCATTTTAGGGAAATAATAACATTCCTTAACACGGACTAGTGTTTTATCAATTCCTAAATGCATTAATTCCCTGTGCACCCTTACGAGCTCATATCTAAGCTCTATGGGTACATAAAAACGCCACATCCCTCCTTTCCTTCTATATACTCTTCCATGGCAAAGTTCTAATTTTATGTGGGTAGTTCTATCACCGTGTTCCAATTTGCTACATACGGCCTAAACTTCCGAACACGTTCTTTGCAACGCGGCGACCCAACACAGTTAACCCCGTGATGATAGGTTCGCCCCTCGATGGTAGTGGTTAGTGGTTCTTACAGCAATAATTTTAATTTTTCAATAATTATTATTGCTAATAAACAAATTGTTCTTCTATTGAATTATTTCTCCCAGTATTATAAGTATTGCAAAATCAGATTTTATATTGCATTTAACAGATCGACTTTCTGTTCATTAAATCAATGGAGATAAAGCAGGAATTAGTAGATTGTAATTTGTATAATGCAATGAGCAGCAGCTTGTATAAACCACTGAACGTCGCGTCGATAAAAATTATCAAGCATTAAAACTTAACCGGAATGAAGTTAACGGAAAAGAGAAAGTTTATGTAAAACCGAAACCGAAACGGAAAAAAGAACACGTAGCAAATACATTATTAATTTACAAAACTTGTGAATACGAGGCAGAAAATGCAATTAATTACGTAGGTTCGAGGGACTCGCTTCCTCCACTGGATTTTGACTTAACGCATCTACGACCCGATTTTCTTGTCCTGTATAGTACTCGATCGTATAATTAAACTCCAATAATTTAGTAAACTATATCCCAGTACGTGGATTAATATCACGCTTGTTGGCTAGCAATTTTAGACTATTATAATCCGTCTTAATCACGAATGGAATACCTAGAAGGTAAACGCGGTATTTCTTCAGATGCGGAATTATGGCAAAACATTCCAATTCGTAGCTACTGTAAACAGACTCCTCTGGTGTAGTTTTGCGATTACAAAAAGAAATCGGTTTCATTGTCCCCTCCGCTTGTTTTTGCAAAATCACGGCTCCTAATCGTAAACTCCATGCAACTGTGTGAACTTCCATATAAGCCCCGGATTATAAATGCAATGCACCGGTTTGCTTAGCAGTAAAACTTTAATTTTGTCAAAACCCTCCTGCTGTACTTCTCCCCAAACAAAAACAGCACCGTCAAACGGGATGAATCGGGACTAAGGGGTCAATCGGGACAGTTTAGCATTTATTTACAAATGCGCGATTTTTCATGCTTGTAGCCAACGTCTGTTGCATACATAACGGGCGTTCCAGTTTCGCGCGTAGCCGTCAGTTAGTTCGCAAGTGCACGTTGCTAGAGGTGTCCAAATATTGCTTCGCCTAGATTAAAAACCTCGCGTCTTGCACGGAAAAACCACACTTTTCTCAACTTGTACAATATACTATTATTGTAGGATTTCACTGATGTCCCGTTAATATAATATACCTGTGGGTATTGTCTTTATGCTAAGTAGGCTTTCATTCGATTATTTCGTGTAATTTTTGTCATGATTAAAAATAGAAAAAAAAATCACTTTCAGGGGTGAATCGGACAATGGCCCGAATATACAAGAAAACGCTTGAGAGTAAAGTATATCAAAATTATAACAAAGAACAGCTTCAAACGGCTTTGAGGCAATTCAACAGGGACCAGATATCCCTTCGAAAAGCAAACGAGTTACATAATATACAAAGATCGACGCTACAACGACAAGCTTAACAGAAACCAAAGAAACATGGCGGGCAAATTATTTTGTCAGAAGGTGAGGAAACTAGGCTAGTGCAATTAGTAGCATTGGCTGGAGAGTGGGGATACCCAGTAGAAAAAAATGATATTGGATACTTCGTTAAGGGCTATCTTGATAGAAAAGGGATAAGAGTGGCAAAATTTAAGAACAATATGCCCGGTCCTGATTTGGGAATTTATTTTATTCACGGCATACAGAACTTCTCACTGAAAGACTGTATTAAACGGTCACGGACAGCATAGCGATAACTTCAACATGTCTGAAACCATGGACACTGAAGTGGTACCGAAAGATATCATCATCATCCATACCGAGAAAAGGCAGCCGCTCTTTAATGTCAAGCGGCGGGGAAAGGGCTCTACTCAACGTAGAGCTGATGCATTTCGTGCACGCAAGAATATTGCGAGCAACGGACTCATCGAAAAGAAGCTTCGCGCTACATAGTTCGCCGATGTTGCTGACCAGTTTTCTACTATTTTATCTACAATACAGGTCAACAAGCAACCAGTTGAAGCTCAGCTGCCAGTCACCACCCGTGCAATCGGATTTACCATCAGCGAGTTTCTCGCCACAGCCGAAACCATCGTGTCTAACGTTCACATAACACCATTTGAAGCGTACAGAGCTGCTTTATTGCAGCTCCAGGCCCAGCAGCAACATGCCGATCTTCTAACCCATCGCCAACTACCATTAGAGTAAGAAGCACCTCAGCAGATAGAAGTTCTCTCCGTCGATGTGATTCAGTCTACTCGTTAATGTGGTGCCGCGACTTTTAGTCCCGTTGCCAACGTTATCGAGAATGTAATCTACGTGCTGAAGACGACGTCCGGCACCTCTTGCCTAATCCGTTTGCTGTGACCATTACCTCATTGAGGGAAGTGGTTCTAGCACTAGCAGATCAAATAACACCGGTCGCCCAGCGAAGATACTTCCGTACATGGAATCCCATTCCGGGAACTCTATGGAACGAAAATTTACTATTGACTCCAAATCAGATCATGCCTCCTGATTACTTCGATAACCATCTATGTCGAACAGATTTGATGAGAGATAATAAATAAGTATTTTGATAATCTCCAAGAAAACGTAGAAAACGTTGAATCTGGGTCCATCATCAACTATGATAAAACTGCTTCGTAAACGATCCCGGTCGGAAAAAGGTCATCGTAAAAAGGAAAACAAGACATTCGGAACGAATAATCGATTTGACAAAAACATCGACGTCAGTGATGTTTGCAGTAAGTGGTGAAGGTCAGCTGTTACCCCTATTTATTGTCTACAAAAGCGAGCACTTGTATGATACCTGGTTGGCAAATGGGACAAAAGCTGCGCATTATGGACCAGCCACTATTTGAAGACTGGTTTATTTCTATTGCTCTACCTTTCTTGAAGAGGCGTTCAGCACCAAGGGTAATTATTGGAGATAACTTATGTAGCCATCTGTCGTACAGGGTTATTGATTTCTGTGATATAAACGATATAAAGTTGTTTTTTGCCGCCAAATTCAACCCATTTAACACAGCCACTTGACGTGTCTGTGTTTGGCCCAATGAAAAAGGTTTGGAGGTCAACTCTACAAGATTGGAAAAAAATAAAAGGGTTCTTTGCCGAAGGAATATTTTCCAAGTTTACTAAATTGTTCTATAAACAAATTAGTTTAAGTCAAAATATTAAAAGCGGATTTCGTGGGACGGGAATTCTTCCACTTGATAAGATGCAAGTTTTAAAACGTTTACCACAAGAAAGAAATCGCGAAGAGGACGATCTTAATGTCTGGACGGAGTCAGTTGTAGAATTGCTTAAGGAAAGCAGAAATGCGTGCAAACCAATAATAGCAAGGAAGAAGAAAATTCAAGTCGAACCAGGCTAAAGCGTTTCAACCAAAGATCTTTCAGAACCGCAACCATCAATAAGCGGCACTGCAGTGCCTTAAAAGAATAAAACTTTTGAACTTGAACCGGACCGGAACCAGAAGATAAAGCTCAGCTTAATCTGGAAAACATCGCCACTAACGATTTTGTTGAGGTTGAATTTAAAACAAACAAAGTGAACAAATATTTTATCGGACAAATTATAGGACCCTTTGGTGAAAATTTTGAAGTTACATTTCTTAGACCCAACAAAAAAAAGAAAAAATTACTTCATTTTTCCCACGGTGGATGACATATGCATGATTAGCTT
>CALNHX010006574.1:0-86814 GCA_940337035.1 Agriotes lineatus
AAACGCCCTCCGGGATAATGTGACACCTGTATAATTCAAGCTGCGCGTGTTCTTTGGGCTGTTATCTAACATGAGGTAAGTACATGTTCTTGCTCAGGGTTTTGGTGTTAATTAATTGTTAAATTAAGTCCCGTATCCACATACTGCTGCGAATTCTCGTACGCCCTTTTCATCCTCGGCCTGCACCACGCCCGAGTCCGCCGCCGGCGACTATGCCCTATGTCCGTTTCCTCTAATGTTTAAAGGTAAGTTTTCTCCGCCGAACGTAAGCCAAAACGTTCGGTCTTGGACTGACCGCATTCCCGCGAGTTGCCGCACTTCAATTTAATAGGCCCGTAGTGGGGACCCAAAAATCTGTAGGCGATGGCGTCGAGAGCGTCCCATTTACGCAGCTCGCTGCGCTCGATTTGGACCAGTTAGCTATAAAGGCTGAGTACTAACAAATGCCTCTTTCTAGCAGAGTTTTTGTATTTGTATTAGGAGTATTTTGCTTGCGCTATAATGCAGCGATAGCTGCCTTCTACAAGGGTTTCTGCTTTTAATTAGCTTGCCGCGTGTGCTACAACCTACAAGCAGATAATTCTTGCATCTGGGTCGATCAAGTTGTTAATATTTAGTCAGTTATTTAAGAAGAAGAAGAAGAAGTTATTTAATCTTGCATTTTCCAACTTTAGCTTGTAATCTGGTCATAATCAACGTAGTCTCTTGCTTGATTAATGTATCTTGCTGGGCGTTTGCATTGCGATTTAGTTGTTATATATTTTTTTGGGTTGACACAATATAACCTTTTTGTATTATTTACGTTGGCGTCGTCAGCTACGAGCCTAGTTTTATCTGTGCGTTTAGTACGCCAGGCATAAGTTGTCTGATTTTTTAATTTATTTGCCTTGCTATATATTACTAACGATTATTAAAGCCTCTTGCTACTCCTACTACTGGTATACCTGTTTATTCAACACCACAATGCCTGCTCGTTTTTAAGAGTTAAGGATGGTGAAGCGAGGCCAACGAAAGGTTCTACATTCAATTGTTAGCTAGATCTATATTGTTTCGTGGTTAACGACTGGCGCCCGCTTGTATTTCCAAATCACTTTATGCATTTTCGTAACATTAAGACTGCAAAAATGCCCAGAAAGCAACCTGGAAATCAAACAGAGCCAATATATTTGCTGTACGAACCACGAAAGAGTAGACCGTGATAGTAATCACTTTCTAGTGAAAGGAGGGCTGAGACAAAAGGTATCTACGGTGAAACGGCAGAAAACGAAGATGAGATAAAAGCGATATAACCTAGAAAACCTGGAAAATTTTACAATAGCAGATAGATAGCAACAACTGCTGAGAAAGGACTAGAACAATTATTAGAAGTCGAATGAGAAAAACAGGATATTGATAATAGGTGGAATTATATAAGCAAAGCCATCAAGAAAACTGTCGAAGTAAGAGTGGGGGGGGGAAAGAATCCTAGAGACCGGCATGTATCGATGGGGAATATAAAAAAGCTATCACGAAGAGGCGAGTAGAAAGGATGCGCATTAAACAACAAAACACTAGACAAGCGAAAACAAATTGTGGAGAAATGACAAAGCAGGAAAAAAGAATGTTAAAAAGCCTGAAAATGGAATTGCAAGAACACAAACTATCTGAAATAGAAGAAGTATTAGCGGAAGCTAAAGAAGAAGATCATATAAAGAAGTAAAATATTTTAAGGATGGTCTTTTGGTTTAGTGCCTGGATTTCTCGAAACAATTTTTAAACAGCTTTAACTTTTTATTGTGGCGTGAGTTGAAGCAATTTTTCAGAGTTTTGAATTTTTTACAGTGTCGTTAGACTCTAAACTAACATTGGTCGGGGTTATCCGGGTTTTGTGCCAGCTATGCTATTTTCTTGTTGCAGATATAAATTCTGGTGTGTTGCGTAGAAGCTATGCCGTGGGAAATGGCATTGTGTCGTAAGTAGGGTGGTCTGCCAATTCTATGGATCGGTAAGCAATGCTGAAATAATCCCGTTAATGAAAGGTAGCATATGTGTCTTTCGCCGTCGCTTATGCGGATATAACAGATAGCTCGTAGTTTCCCGGAGCGTTTTTTTAACCAGCGTCGAATCTGCAACGAGTGTCCACAGCAGTTAAAGCTGCAATGACTTCTTCCTCTTTTCGTAGAGAAACTTTTGTTAAAGGCAACTTTGTTTTAGACCAAGGTATTTGGCTGTAATTTACCTAGTAATGTGTTTATCAAGGTGCAAACAATTCAGAGTGTGTTTTAAGTAATAATGGTTTATTTGACTGACATTGAAATTTTGCTTAACGTAATTGGATGTTGTTTCTCTGTTGATTTCAATGTAATTTTGCAATAGATATAAGATTTACAAGTTATATTTTTGTGAACGTTTACCGATGTTGCGCTTTATTACGTTTAGGGCAGTTCGAGATGCTACATTGGAGGTTTAATGTTTTGAGTTCCACACTTCAAGTTTATTAATGTGACTCGAGCTGTCTTCCCGTTGTTTACGGAAATTTCTCATTAGTATTTACTGTTTTTTACTGAATTGGTTAATAGTATTCTGGCTTTTGCAACTTGTTTTATAAATTATGGATCCTACTTGTGCTGTAGATTGCCTGTTTAACGGTTCCAATTATTTTTTAAAATTGCTTAATAAACCGTTTTTGGTATACTTTGGATTTATTTGAGTCACAGGGTTAATTAGCTGAGCAGTAAGAAACCGCGTCCTTCAAGTGTGTTGCATTTAATGTTTAACCTTTAAGTGGTTAGCAGATAGTAAAAGGGAAGTTGCATTTATTTTACATTAGACCCGATTCGCTTCAACCGTGAACGGAGTCGACTTATCGAACTATGTGTTGAATTTTTCATGGTGGTGTTCTAGTAATTTCTTATTTTTGTTTGTCCCAAAACAGGACCAAACTTCACGAGTACCGTCGACTTCCTTTCCCCGCGAGCTAGCTGTGGACAATCAGGGGCTTTATTACCGTCGCTTCCCAACGTAAATAAGCCTGTGGTAGGTGCGGTCCGGTGTTGTAGTAAAGTCGTGTTTATATCATAACTATTATTAATTTTTATTCAAGTAGTTCTGTTTTCAGTAAATAATATACTTGAAGACTGTAGAAATCGGGACGTTATAGCTTAATTACTTATAAACTTAAGCAAGTTGGGCGTTTGGTAGTAGTAACTGTAACTTTATTTCCACATTAAAAAAATGATAATGTGTATGTTTACTTCAAATACTTGCAATGATTACTACTGAATAATACAGTTGCGTTTCAAAAATATATTGTATAGTTACCTTTGTCGCCATAACTGTAATATAAGTTTTCGTATTGAGCTTTTACAAACTTTATGAACATTTTCTGTAAATTTTACTAAAAGCTATAATAAGTAAATGTTCGAAGAACACCAGAACCATTGTTATTCTACAATTTTAATATTTTATTACAGGTAAAGTAGTGATGTGGTCGTACGTTGTCATATTGCTGGTGTAAGCAGATTTTATTCGGATAGTATTCTGCTTATGTTTCCAAAATAAAGTTTTTAAGCTACAGCTAACACTATATCATTCTGATTATATACATGCTACCAGTTAAAATTATCATACAGCATTTACAGCTTGATATAGATATACCGACTATTTTCGTTGTAAATATTTACATGACCAAACTGTAACAATGCCAGCACTTATTATTATTCGTTTAAGTGTCCTTACTAGTTACTACTTACCTTCGGTTCGTAAGGAAGCTTCGTTGTTCCATGGTGTTGCATATTGGATGACTGAGTTGCAGATACTGAACAGGAAGTCGTACTCTGAAAAAAAAAGTGAGCATTGAACAAGGTGTAAACTGTTGTTAACACAATCACTGTTTTGGTATAAAGATTGGTTATTATTAAACTGACTACATTTCTTAGTTGTAATCATAACTTGTTAAAGCCTTCTATGTGATTTTCGGCCAACTCAATTAAATAAATCGCTACATTTACCTTCTTTGTTGGTTCTTTTGTTACTGCACATTTTTTCTTATTTTTATTTCTTCGACGCTTTTTCACAACAGCATCGACCTCCATCCTTTTATTTTGTAGAGATTGTCACACAAAAGCGAAAGATCGAAGACTTAATACAACACCATTTCGTTTTCACTTTTAATCTGTGTGCTCGCCGCACATGGAACTGTATCAAGTATTATAAGCATTGAGGAAAATGGTAACGATCTGATATGGATATTCCGGGAATACTGTTCGCTATTATCTAATCGGAGAATGCACATGGAAGTTTTTATCTTAACACCACTCCAAATTAATTTACACATATTTGATTGATTCGTTTCGTTTCACAGTTAAGACACGTTGCTACAATAAATTTTCTTTGGAGATTAAGACTAAGTATACAAATAAAAGACACAAGCCGTTTGTTAAATACAGACATGTAATATAAAACTGTAAAATACTAAACCCACCATATCAGAAAGGAAGTAAACAACGTTATCGCTTATCTAATTTCGATAAGTACTGCATGAGCTGAAAACGGCCAGTCGCATCGAGCTGTGAAATATTAAACATAAATTTACAGCACACCTCGAAGCTTCTTCTAATAAGGCCAGGCCCGACAGATTTGAATCTGCCCTGTGTTTATACCATTTTTTGAATAGTGACGTCACTGTTATTTATGGGCGAACTATATCCTTCTATATCTAGACCTCTTTTCAGTAGTACAGTTTTTAAGGTTTACATTTTAGTGTTTTTAAGAAAATCTAGAATGCTTAATAAAATTAATGGCAAATAAAACTTTAAACAATTTCAATTTCAAACCATATTCGTGTTGAATCTGAAACTAGGTAAGCTAGTTCTTTAAGGATTTCTTTTATTCGCCAGTAGATCCACCGGGTTATATCCTTCGTTTTACTTCCCTCGTCTAAAAGACGAATGAAGTATTAATTGTAATAGCGAAAAAATCACCTTCCGAGATTTCTTCAGATCTTCATGTTTCAGGGTCCCTAAATGACGAAAAACAGGTGTATTCAATTCTGTCTGTCTGTCAGCGGTATAACTCCAAATCTATTTGTTGGAGGAGGACGATATTTTCTATACACATTATATATCTACCTGGTATGAAACTGAGAAAATTTCAGACAAATATATATGGGGTAAATAACCTAAAAAAATAAAATTTTAATTATTTTTGCTTTAACTGAGAAATATATATAAGTAATAATTAGCATATACCGCAGGTTTTATCCTTGCTAAAAATTGAACCCAACAGATACAACATAAATGTAGTGCGAGACAAAAAAGGCAACAAATAAGTGCGTTACGTTAACTGCAGCTGCATCGCAGGAATTCGAAGAGTCCGGTGTCTCAGGCAGCGAAGGCCTACTTGACCCGTAGGCTACCGGAGAACAATGAAATGGGTAATCAAGGGTAATATTTTTTATTAAAAATTAATGTATTTTGCACTACCAAGTGTTTTCCTCTATTGTTTCAGTATTATTAAAGACGTGAAACTTTTTTTACTTCTAGTTTCCTTCAATTTCAAAAATTATTTAGTCTCACAGCCTTCACTTGCTAGGGAAGTTTGGAGTAAAGCCCGTTAGAGATTTTTTAAATTGTAGTGGGCAGGGATTGAAGCATTTGTAATGCACTGTTACGTTTTAATAATTTATTATTATTTTACATTAATAATTGTAAAGTCACATTAATAACGCTTAGAAATTAATATGCAATAAATTTCAAAATTTTTGAAACAAAACTACTCTGAAGATACATCCGTGAACGAATTTATATTTTTCTGGTATAACGACGTTCAAAGGCATTTAAAGACACTTTTTCAGCATCCCTCTGGAGAAAGAACCATCTTTCCTTCAACTAATAATAAAATGGTAATTCTAGCTGTGTCTGTAATTGTAATGTCCTCAACATTTTTGTGTTTTAAGAACCAATTTGTAACTGAATTATTAGTAATTAACATCAATTAAATGTAATTAATAATGCGAAGAATAAAACTGGAGTGCTACCAATTTGTCCATATTGGTCTTGCAGTCTTGAAGCAGCTTACGAACCATCGTAATTCCTGAAAGAATGACACTATCCGGCATCTAAGACTTTGCAAACAGATCCATGTTAATTCTTCCGCAGTTGCGTTAGCGTTACGATAGTTATTCTTTGTACTTGCGTACGTTGTATACTAAATTAAGATTCAACTAAATAGGATGACAGAAATGCAAACATAATTTTTTTACCACAGCCTATAATCTAAAAATTGTGACGCCCACACAGAGCCTGGGTTACCTGGCAGTAAGGTAAAAATGCAGTCTCTGTAGCGTTAAAGAGGATATCAATGAAAGGAGCCCTTCAAAGACCCCTAAAGCGGAAGAAGTTAAGTGTATCTTAACGGTAAGAGAGGCGGAAGAGCTACAATAGGGAAGATAGTTCTCTACCTGCATCACAACAGACTATCTAGAGGACGAACACCCCACAATTAAAGTCCCTGGTCCTCCAAGATTAGGGGTTCCTAACAATATGAGATCTAATTTGAAACTCTTACACGATTATTCTATAGA
Organism: Agriotes lineatus; assembly: GCA_940337035.1. Taxonomy (NCBI): domain Eukaryota; kingdom Metazoa; phylum Arthropoda; class Insecta; order Coleoptera; family Elateridae; genus Agriotes; species Agriotes lineatus. The sequence continues at coordinate 6,563 of CALNHX010006574.1, forward strand.
GTTCTTCTAAAAGTAAGGTTATCGAATAAACTAACAGAAGAGATAGAATGTAGTTTGGCGGAGAGTTATAATCAAATAAAGTAAGAAATACAAGAAGTAGAAAGTAAAGTAAAAATAAACAGTTATGAAAATACATCAATAGAAGAAAACATCAACTAGAAGAGAAAAGCGTGACACAAATGGTTGCAAACAAATGAGCCAGAATATAAAAGCATATGAAAAAATAGGAAGAGAAATAAAGTGAGCTTTAATCAATGCAAAAAATAAATAATGGAATTAGAAATATTAATTTGTGGAGAAATTTATAGGCGAAACAAGAGAAGCTAAGAAAGTCACAACGACTTTTACTACCTTAAAGCACTTTGGGTATACTTTAAATGAATCGTTAGGGCATGTTAGTCTTTAAAAAGGCAAATCCCACTTTAATTACACCTAAACTTGCTGTAGCAGACGGTTGACCGGCTATTGCTCAGGGAGAGGGGGGTTTGGATCAACACGCGAGATGCTGTCACAATAGGAGTTGATTGTAATCAAAATAAGGAAGAAATGAGCGCCACGAATTTCATTGATAGAATGGGGGAGAAACTGTTCGACCGGCCCTGGTAGAAATTTGAACTCAGAGGACCGACGCTTTGCTTTGACGGTCTTGTGCGACGTTCCGGCTGCTTGGGGACCTACTTTCGTTGGCCTGCTAGCATCGCTGGTCGCCTTACAATTAATACATCCAAGCCAGAATATCACTTGTACAGAAACACATATAATTATCATAAATAAAAGTCCAGAGAATTGAAATGAATGAAAAGCTATTAAAATTTAAGTATGTAGGTAAATGTTTGAGATGAATAGTTGTAAAAGGTGCTAGTAATTCTATAATTTACTTAACAGCTATAGGTGGTATGACACAAAAACTACATTGGTTACATTGAAGCCACAGTTGCGAACAAGCCGCACAAAAATTCTGAATGATATGACATAACCATAATGACAATTTACTCTAAAAGTAGGTCACGCTCGCCGCGACTGTTGTCACGTATACATTATGTCACTTTAATGTCAACACAAGTGCGTTGCACAAGTTAGGGTGAATTTTGCCTTTTTGTGTCTTAAAGGATCGTAGCGATCAATTTAAGCGATTTCCGATTAAGTGACGATTTTCTCGAATGCATTTATGTGGCTATACTGGTTATGTCTGTAACAAATTGTCGAAAATTGCTATTTATATTGTAACAAACTATATTCATGTCTTAAAGTGGAATTTAATTTGTAGCAGTTTAAGTTTTACCTGTATTAAATATTTGTATAAAATATTTTTATAGGAACCTGTTAATACCAAAATATCGGTATTTTTTACATCAATGCTAGTTTTCAATCCCGAAGAAAATTCATCCCGGTATTATAAGCATTATTTGCTCTACGGTTAGATGAACTTTCATATAAATACTGTAATGAGAAGGTGGAGGTGGCTTAACGACCAACGCATTGTAGTTTATACTCGTAGAACAAAAACTTTATGAGTATCGACCCTCCAATAATAATTAAAAGTAGCTTACCAGTACAATACACATCTGCCGCAATTTATTTTAAATATGCAGCCACTAGAATCTAGACGGCCATCATAAGGAACTAATTTTTTGGCAATAACGTTTTGGTTGCGATTTGCAAACGTCAAATTGTGACAGTATTGTTCGACGTGGCAGGTTTCTGCAAATTACAAGATTTAAGGCGACAAATACTTTCAGGATGGTAACGTACAATCGAAGCAAAGCCCTATGCAGTATTCACGTAAAACTGTTGCAGATTTCCCAAAACGCGATGCGAAAAGCTGCGACGGTTGCCACTATTGGCCTCAAGGTTGTAAAATTCTCTCTCTCCATCACTGGGCGGAAAACTTTTAACTGAACTGCAATTTAATAGCCCCACAAATGCCTACACTTAACTTAAAATCGGACCCCTCTGTCGAAAACTTTTGGCTCATTCGTTAAAAGTTTTTAAGCGCATGTTTGTTAAATGCTCAACTTGTGACAAGGTTATCAATCACTGGGAGCAAGCGGCTGATGCTTTATAATTTCAGCCGTACAAGCTATACAAGCTGAACGAGCAACTGCCTACGACCACGCAAGTAAACAGAGAGGAAGCCCTCAAGATCTACACAGAGATGATTACCATTAGAAAAATGGAAAACGCAGCTGCGAAGCTGTATCGAACCATGGAGGTGCGCGGATTCTGCCACCTGTACACCGGACAGGTATTTGCAGTTGTAATAAACCATCAACTTAAATAATTCTAGAAATGGTAAGATATTTAATGCGAGTTTTCTTTCAAATAGCCACCCCGCTTTTATAATAAGCAAAATATAGTGAATTAGGAGATATTTTCTTCTAATCCAGATGTGTATTCAGTACGGCATCGGTGTGCCATCAAATGAGTTACTAGTTTAGCTGATTTTTAATAATAGCGCATTATGCTTTCACTCATTGTTGGAGTCCATTTCATGTGTTGCCATGGTTTCCAGGCTTTCGCGGTTTGGGTCGTTTGACAATTTTTACTTTTGTCGTTGTCCTTCACTTCCGAGGTTTTGTCTTGATTTTTAGGCTCCACATTGAAAATAGGTAGTGCTCAGAGTGTATCATAAGCAGTAGTGTTTGCCCCCACGTAAGGTAAAGGTTCAAGGTAATTTCAATTCCCCTGGGTGCGGGTTGCTATAGGGACCTTGCGTCCCTCCTCAGCTAATAACGGGAATTTCAGGATAGGTGAGAGAAAGGAAGTGAGGCTAGGAAAGGTGGAGAAGTACTGCCCCAGCATTCGTCTCAGAGAAGGTACTCTGTTGACGCAGGAAAACCACCTAAAAACCTGAGTCAGAGCAGACGGCCGCGGGAATCGAACCCACCACCTTACGAATGCTAAGCAGACGTGCTAACCACGTACCCCAATGCGCAAGTAACAAGCCTGTGGGCCCTCTCATTGGCTGATCCCCTTCTAATGCGGATTTTGCAATAGTATTTGTTCCATTGTGGAGGATAGGCTAAGATGAGCTAAGTTAAGGGCAGTCGTCCAACTTTACCGCCTCTTTCGAATAGTCAGGTACTTCTCTTGATCTATTCTCCGCTCGGAACCAGCGCTACTCTGGAATTATTATTATTTGCTCATATATACGGGAAAATACATAAATAGGCCAAACCTTGTCATTTCAAATTACATCTGTTTAGTGGAGGATGTCCAACAATCTCTCCATCATTTAAGACTTAATATGTGTACTCTGTTTGTGTTGTCATATTGTTTGGTTTCTTTAGTAATCTGCTCTCATCCATTCTGTTAATATGTTATGAAGTCATATTAGCTTTTATTATTAGCCCCACATAGATGTAGCCATTTGCACACTATTGCCAAAGTTATTTTATAAAGATAAATGTTTTTTTTCTGTCCCTAAATTATTAACTGTGCAATTATATCTAGTTTTCTAACTAGCTCACCTTATTTTGTTTTAGATACAGTTGCCTTCTATATCATGTACGGTCATGTCTAAATTATAATTCCTTAATCTTATTTTTAAATTTAAATTTGCAATTCAAATATGGCGTGTCGGTCATACATATCTCCACTTTATCTATTCTAAACGCATTTTCTTTTTGCAACCTCACTTAGACGAAACACCCCACTGTATCCCAGCAATAATGTAGAGGTAAATAATCGATTTGCTCAACTTCATATGAATACTAACTTGCATTGCCCTTTCAATAGGGTTGGTCACTTATGTAGGTTTCCACTAGCTTACATGGATTTCCAGAGTGAGCTTTAGGTGGCGTTTGGCAATGTCTACATAGCTGGAGCAGGGTTCAGTGGTTGTCCTCGTTGAAGCTGCACTTCCTTCGGGTTTAGCTCGGTCTGATAACCTCGTTGTCTATAGACCCTCTTTACGTTATCAAACTCTCAGCTCCAGAAGTAGAAACGGGATTTTAGAGACTGAGTTTTGGGTGATCACTCTGCATCGGACGCTTTTATTGTGTTTTACGTAAACTGTAATTTCTAAATTTATTTACCGGACCTTGTACCACGCATATATTAATTAAAACGATAAATTAACACTTTTACTGGCAATTTTTACAATTTGGAAAGTGCAAGCGTTTTTATTCCCTTCTGGAAAAACAATGTTTGTATCTAGGTTCTTTTAGAAAAATCTCCAAGACAACCAACTTTGTTATTTTATACTTGATCAATATTGTATGCATAATTCACTTTATTATTAAGACCCAAATGTTCGAATTATTCAATTCACATTAAATAACAATCAATATGTACTGAGCTGGTTATCATACATTTATAATTTATACATTTTGCAGCTCATAATTTAGTGTGATTGCAGTTTTCTCCTGCATTTTCTTCAAAATTTCTTCCATCAGACTATATCTTGTATTTGCTGTGCTATAATCGTTTCACAGTTGAATATGGAATTGAATTTAGAGCACACAAAAGAAGACGAAAGAGCTACTATTTCCGTTTGAGTTGCACTCGGCACATTGTAATAATGAGGTTAGTTTAAGTAATTGACCAGCAATCATCACGCTTGTTCCGTGACAGTCGGCTGGAGGTGTCTGTGTATATGATGCGAGCGTACCGTTCTGTAAATTTAGCTATGTTGTGAATCTTTTGGCAAATTTACGACGATTGTCGAATCTATCCAGCTTCTACAAAACGCAGCTACTGTGTTTGAAATTTTGAATTCTCGTCTTGAAGTGCCTCGGAAATTTAATTTAATTATCGGATTCGGTTCAAAGACATACTTATTGATTCAGGACAAATGTACGTAATTTGAGCCGCCGTGTACTATTCATCTAACGAAGCTCTGGAGAAAATATTTTTCTGCTCTGCTTTTGTCATTAACTGTTAAGACGACTTTAGAATCCCGCACTTGCATTTCGAATATCCGCGCTTTTCCGCATTTTTTATTTCAAATATTGGGAATTCTGCGTTCTCTTTTCAAATCCAAATATCGATCGCTTACATGTATGCGGTTCGAAACACATGGTTATCATGGCGTATTGCTTTTGGCCAAAGAAGCGGTTGTAATGTTGTGTTAGAGTGAATCGGTTGCATGAATGGGACAAGGAAAGCAAGCGAGGACACGTCATACACTTTTTTCTTCAGCCCACGTTTCGACACCCAGCGTCTGAAACTAATAGCGTACCGTGTGTGTGGCTGATTGAGTATTGCGGCCGAATCAATCTTCGCCGTTGTATAATAGCACTGGTTGTGAGATCAATGCTTTGGGTGGATTTTATGAGAGAGGTTTTCCGACGTACCAAATCTGAGGAGCTGTGGTAATTAGATGTCGTTTTGCCCTTTTTCCAATACTTGTCGTTACGACGATCTACCCGCCAAGCTCAGCCTCTTGGGTGTTGACGGTCAGCAATCTATGCTGACCTTTTAACCATCTGCAGAGAAGACGACGAGACGGTGGGGTTTTCGGCTGCAGGAATCAGCAACTTTGCCGGACTTTATTCAAGTACTGTGATCTACTGTTTTTATTGCCTGGGTACTTTAGAGCGTCTGTGCGATGATGTCTTGAAAGTGACGTAATTTTATGCGAGGCAACAACCATATTTGGGAGCCGACGCGAGTGACTTACTTTGAGAGTAAAATGTCATTTCTGTCGTTTTTGTGCTGTACCACAATATCTTGTAAGAGCTTCCTATTTTGATTCCATTTTTGAACCAGAAGCTTACTACATCTGCAAGCCCGTCTTCTGCCTTGATCGCTTGACGCTTGGCGAATGTATATTCAGTACGTGTAAGCCTATTACAAGTAGTAATAGCTATTAACATATCTAGGCATGTTATGAGTATCATTACTGCCGCAGATGTCGGTTTGAAATCCGAGCTCGTAGAGCGAGGATTTTAAGACATCTAAGGCTGTTATGCTCATAACATCCGTGGTTTGTTCAATAGTTTACCGGTTTCGGAAAATAAAGATGTTTTTAATAAATATTAGTTTCTGAAATTCTCTTACTCATAACATATTCATTTTACGAGGTGATCAAGTCTGTACGGGTTGATTTATCGCCATCGTTACCGTTATCTTATGTCATATTTATAATGTTTATATTTAAACGTCATAATGGCTAGATAAAAAATGGATCTCGGCGTTGCTGCGTTGCCTGAACATATTTTGAACAGAGCGGGTGAAGCTCTGAACAGCTTAATTCCCGAAAAGTCAAAATCTAGGTATGAGAAAGCATATAATGCATTCAAACAGTGGCAAGGTGGGAATCATATTGACGTTATCAATGAAAATGTTCTTCTGGCATACTTCCAGCAACTGGTAAGTTATTCCAAATGTGGGTTTGTGAGGTTCTTTAATTCTTTTTTAGTCTAAGAAGCACAGCCCTTCGTCATTGTGGGTCTATTATTCGATGCTGCGAAGCACAATTGGCATCAATGAAAATATAAATATAAAAGCATTTCAAAAGCTGTATGCATTTGTAAAGAGGCAGAACGTAGGCAACGAATTGAAGAAAGCCAAAGTTCTCTCCGATTGTCAATTCAAAAAGTTTTTGATAGAGGCAAGAGACGAGGAATATTTGTTGGCCAAGGTATGCTCAAACTCTATTGAAGTTCGATTTAAAAAAGTTTTAAATTCTACGTTATTTTTAGGTTGTTGCAATTTTCGGGTTATATACAGTGTGTCCCCGGATGGACCTAACTATACTTGTAAACTTCCTTATTTTGCATTTTAGGAAGAACAGTCATTCTTCATAAAAAGTTTTGCTTCATCTAGCAAGTCCGCAGCCACTACAAAAATTTCGAAATAACATACAGGGTGGTTAGAAAACGAGACAACGTGAAATTTGGTTACGAATAAAGTACCTTTTATTTGAAAGGAAAGCATAAGTATTACTGGGAAAATATGTTTGAAATTTCAACAGAAGCTCAAATATCTAATCTGAACGTTGTATCTCAAAGTTGATTTTTTAATTTTTTATTGAAAGAAGTGTCATAGAGAAATTTATACTAGTATAAATTTTGATAAAAAAATAAACTTTGAGATACAACGTTCAGATTAGATAGGTGAGCTTCTATTGAAATTTCAAACATCTTTTCCCAGTGATACTTATGCTTTCCTTTCAAATAAAAGGTACTTTATTCTTAACCAAATTTCACGTTGTCTCGTTTTCTAACTACCCTGTATGTTATTTCGAAATTTTGGTAGTGGCTGCGGACTTTCTAGATGAAGCAAAACTTTTTATGAAGAATGACTGTTCTTTCTGAAATGCAAAATAAGGAATTTTACAAGTATAGTTAGGTCCATCCGGGGACACACTGTATATAAATATATAACCTGACAATAAATGATATCAAAGAAGAAGTCCCCGTTTTGATTGTGACAGTCAATAAAACTAAGAATTACAAACCACGTTTTTTTACCGTTGTCCCTGAGGGTGCTATAAATTCTGTGCAAACTGTTAAAAAGTACATGAGTCTACAACCAAAACACACGAATCACGAACACTTCTTTGTTTTTTACAATCGAGGAAAATGTAGCGTGCACCGAGTAGGTATCCACAAGATTTCTTCTGTTCCTAAAATGATTGCTACTTTCCTGGGTCTACCCAACACTGACCAATACACGGGTCATTGCTTGAGGCGAACTTCTGCCACAATCGATAACAAGATTAAGATAGCGAAAAGAATGTTTGGCAGTGGCGAATCTAGCGGTTCCACTTCAACAGTTCAAGGGGAAATTATTTATAATAAAAATACAACAGAAGTGACGCACAATGCTTCTTCACATGTTGAGACTTCAGAGATATCTTTCCCAGGAATTACCTTTTCTAATTTAAAAGACTAACATTAATGTCTATTATGGTAAAGAGGAACAGTAGTGATAGATTTCAGTTTTTAATTATTATTGTTTCCATTTCCGTATGTTTGTATTAATAAATAGCATACTATCTTTATTATTTATTACTAGTGAGTCACCGGAACTACGCTTCGGTTCGCTAATTTAAGAGAAAATCATTAATACAAATTTAAAAAAAAGATGCATCGAGGTTGGTAATCGAACCCGGGCCGCCCGCGTGACAGGCGAGCATTTTACCCCTGGACCAACGTAGCTTGTTGCAATAACGCGTTGCTATAATGATATATGAACGTAGTGAATCACGCGCGCTAACAGCACACGGACACAGCAGCTGTCGCACTGCAGCCCACGGCGACAGAGGCGACGCTCTGCTGCTTAGGGGATTTAATTAAATTAAAACTTTTTCGTACTTTTTTAGAAAATAAAAAACGGCCAACGATCGAAGTCTAAAAATTAGCAAACCTTTAAGCCATCATACAACTTAATCGGTCCAGTATGTTCGCAGGAGATTTGTTGACTGTTGCTGACATGTCAGTAGGGTAATGGTTGCCATGTAAGGTAAAGGAATATTACCGTACAGATACAATTATTACTTAGTTACCAGCCTACTGTCGTATATGTAAACAAAGGCTTACAGCCAGTCTTATAAAGGCCACTAATCTGACGTTAACTTTAATTCGCTGTTAAAATAAACAAAAGCACATCAAAATTTGTTTACTAATGAATAACATGTCATAAGCACCAACGTTTTGATGTGCTTTTGTTTATTTTAACAGCGAATTAAAGTTAACGTCAGATTAGTGGCCTTTATAAGACCGGAAGTTAATATCCTGAAACCGGTAAACATATTTTAACCTGTAAAGATTGCTACGTTTTCTAAGTCCCGTGTACTGTTTTTGTAGTTCTAGGTTGGTCGTACTACTATTTTGTAGATCCTGATCGTACTTTTGGCTTTAAAATATTCAGATTGTCTGTAGGTACTAGTTATACACGGTAACTATATACAGAGATGGTTTAAAATTTTCGCATATAGTCTCGCAAGAGCATTAATTCTTTCCAGAAATTTTTTTGAGTGCGTTCCAACAACGTCGTATTAATTTGCCCGAGCAGGATTCGAAGTCAAATTATGACTTTGTTGGAATGCACGAAAAATAATTTCTGGATATGAATTAATGCTTGAATGCAGATTCGGTAAGAAAATCGTATAAAAAATGCTTAGTCGAGTATTTTTTTATTGTATACCGTACCTATAAAAAAATTAATCCAATGGGCCAATATGTTGTTATAAACTCAGAACTCAACTTTCGTTACCTGTAGTTAATTGGCTTATCTTTCAAAGTACGATGTTTAAAGGTTTGGAATACCACAAACAAATATTATTTTGTTTAAGAGATACTATCTTCTTTAAACTTGCATGTGGATCAAACGTTTAAACGGATTCTTTCTTTCTCAAGGTCGTTGAAATTTCAAGAAATTGTTAGGTTGACATAACCTGGAAAACAATTTACTTTTCAAAACGCCGGTGCAGGGGCCAAGGAGATCAAAGAATAATCGCTCTCCTTACTTGGATGAAATTTAGATCTTAAATCGTCTTTTACATGTATGCAACGGCATTTAACAAGTTCGCGGGATAGGCAGCATGCAAAAGGACAGAGTAATAAAGCGAAAATACTACCGTCCTGGCCGGTGTTTTTTCTTTACGATGTTGCTGGGACGTAGTGCTACGACGCCAACACGGTGCTCGCTCAGCTTCCGAAAATGGATACCAGTGATGAATTGCAATAGATAATGTCGAGCTGGTGCCCTTATGTAGAGCGTTCCGTGGAGAGCACGTGATTTGGGCTCGTTAGGAAGGCTTTATGCACTTGTTTATTAAGGTGAGTTCAAGTGGAATTGCGAATTTCAGTCGTCTAAATCAAACCAAACACTATTAAACACCTTTTTTAATATCGACGCTTCATATCTCATACACAGATTTTACACTTTGCAACACATGTTTACACAGCCTTGTCCCCTGATAAAAACATAGCAGTATATATAAATAGTATTTGGTGCAGGTCTAAACAGATTTAAAGGAATTGATGAACTCGTTTTTGTAAACAACCTGTTCATTGGCCTACTAGGTGTAGTCATAAGAAAAGTAGAAGGGAGGGTTGTTAAAGGTAATCTAATGTCTAATATTCATATATTCTATGCAAAATATCATGAAAAACTCTAAAAAAATCGTGCGCAATTATTACGTTGTATATTATTTAGAACCTACACTGCTTCATATATTTTGGCGGTTATACTGCACTAAGATATAAATATTTAGGTAATACCATTTCACATTGTTAGTTGAGCTTTCACTGCTACTACTACCTACATCTTCACGGCGGTCTCCTTCGTTTTCTTTTCTTAGGTGTTGCCAACTCCAGACTCTCTTATGCCATATGATTACTGACATATGTTGAAAATGGCTACACCGCACGAGGAGCTCTGTTTTGCACATATCCTCATTAATCACTTCTCGGATTGTTTGATTTCTAATGTGTTCTCTTCTCGATATTTCGAAAGATCTCTTCAAATCCATTTCCATGACACACAGTCGCGATCTATTATTCTAAGTCACTTCCTATACTTCACAACAAAGATAAGGGTAAGTCGCCCGTCTATTCTGGTTTATTTTATTCTTTATGTCTTCGTCAGCTTTTGTTGAGTCTGAAATAGTGGGGCTAGATATTTAAAATGTCTTGATCATTTCTTAGTATCCTATTACTAGGTGCTTAGGTTTTTTGAAATTGTATGTCCAGGCCCTGCTTATTTCTTTTGCTTTATCTTTCCTACCATATATGAGAAGACTTATATGCAGTGATTACCACTTGATTGTCCGCAAATAGAATAGTATATAGAAAATTACTTCATATTCGGTTAGTTCCTATTTTTGTTAAGAGCTCTTAAGTCTTTCAATATTTTCTACGCTTTGAATTGTCCTTATGTGGACCATGTATTTGATCAAATCTGTACATGCGTTCTGCTATTCATAATATTCAGCTTGATCTTACAATTCTATGCACCTTCTTCCGGCGTCTATAAAAATCATCTCTATCTTCGTCCTGTTTGGACGTTATTCATTTCTTCTAGACATACTTCCTCTTAATTTCTATACCTTTATTTTCCGCTCTCTATCATGTTTGGGCTTTTCCTTTCTTTCGAGCATCGATGGCTATCATGTAGACATATTTTGATGCTCTAATATATTTGACTCGCCGAAGCCTCTTGTACTAATTTAAGTTTATTAGCCAAACGTAGCCTATTTAGAAATTTTACAGATTAGTCGTGAATGTCTATATTGTAATGCTGTGCTTCCCCGTGCCTCTATAAATTACTTTACTATGAATTTAATCTTATTTGTTTGCTAGTTAACCCAGTCTTAGATACACAAGACCCGCTCTTACCTCAGTGTGGTAACGGGATTGTTAATATAGGTTGCTCCGAGCCTGTTCGTCTCCACTTATAAACCAGACAGTTTACATGAACACTATGTACGAGTACTATAGAAAAAATATATACATACATAGAAACACATAATAACCATAGACAGTGACAGTGTATAAATGTTAAGCGCTGTAAACGACGTATTACAGTTAAACAAGTAACCACGGACGTAAGGCTTATTTCTACTCGCCCCTATACACGTATTAAATATGAGTGTAATTATTGACCCTAAGTCCAAACAAATCGCCCGAAAAGCGTTTAAATCTCGCGCACAATTCCACTAAAGCCGGTTCTGGCCTTTGCTCTTAAATTCGATCTGACGCGCTGTGTCAGAGGCTGATGCAATAGCTTCGCACTGACGGGCACCAAGAGTGGTACAATCCAGCGTAATTCGCCGTTTACCCTTTGTTTACGGGGTTTGCACAATTTCCCTGGCTCGTGAATACGATCGTAAGATTTATTTAGTGTAATTAAACTTGCTTTTATTTCTTCTTTTTCTTTCAGCTTTTACCCTTTGGTTTTGCTGTTTCCTGTTTCCAAAAATCTTTATTTTCCCAATCTCCATCACTTAATGCTTTTTCTTCCATTATTAGTTTTACGTAGCTTTCCCATCCTAAGGCTGGCCTTCCTTTTCTTCTTCTGCCAAATGGGGACCATTCGGTAACTTTTCTTGGCCAACGTTGTTCCGGCATTCTCTTAACGTGCCCATACCATTGTAGGGTTCGGCTTTATATGTTTTGGTAATGGAGCGTTCTATTTCTATTCCTCTCCAGATCTCTTCCCTTCTTATTCTGTCTTTTCTAGTCTTTTTCAAACATCTCCTCATGATATCGAGTTCTACTGTTCGTATTGTATCTCTAATAATCTGTGTTTGTGGCCACATTTCTGCACCGTAAAGTACCATGTTTTCAACAATATGTAATTTTGTTTTTTGACTTCGATTTTCATTCCATAGTATTCCATGTAGAGATTTCGTGGCTATTTTACCCATTGGAACTCTGGAAATGATGTCTTTGTTGCACCTACCTGTGGATCTAATATTTGTACCTAAGTATTTAAAGTTTTTACAGTTCTTAACTTCCTGGTCAGCCTTGTATAGATTATTTGCGTCCCTTCCAATACACCTATATTGCGTCTTTTGGAAGTTTATTGTCAAACCCCATTTTTCGAACTCTTCATTTAATACTCAGATCATATACTCCATGTCGTCCTGATCTTGCACAAACAAAATGTTGTCGTCTGCAAAGAGTAAGGAGTGTAGGGTACTGTTTCCTATTTGTATGCCCATTCCGGAACATTTTTTGTACCATGTTTCCAAAGCTTGATCTATATATATATATATATATATATATATATGTTAAAGAGGAGACATGATAGGCTACATCCTTGCTTTAAACCTTTTGTTGTTGCTATTTCTTTGGTAATCTCCTTTCCAATATTTATTTTAGATTTGCATATAATCTTTTTATTATATTTATCCACTACTCTCTCACCCCTACTCTTCGCATAGCTTGCCATAGTAGAGTCCTCGGGATGCTATTGTAAGCCTTTTCCAGATCTACGAAACCCAAATGTGTATCTTTCTGGTTTTCTTTATTCTTTTCAATTACCTGATTTATGGTATGTACAGTCGTGTGCAAATAAATCTGGGACAGTGTTTTTTTCACATGCATATTCAGTTAAAAATTTGAAGAATATTTCCATGGATTTCCTCTTATCAGAGAGAGTTACGGGTTTCAGTACCTGTTAAAGTTTAATGTAACTCTTTCTGATAGCAGGAAATCCATGGAGATATTCTTCAATTCTAAACTGAATCTGCATGTGAAAAAAACACTGTCCCAGATTTATTTGCACACGACTGTACATTGTCCAAACGCGATCTAGTTTTCCTAAACCCACTTTGTTCCTCGCTAAAGTATATACCTTCTTCTATTTTATTTTTTATTATACTAGAGAAAAGCCTACATATGGATGCTTTTATTTGATTGCAAGATGGCCGAGAGATCAGCTCTGGGCTCATTTGAAGCCGGAATCACAGCTTTTTAGTGTGTCGAATAGTGGGTACCACGGGGTTGCTTCCAAGGCCGCTATCTGCTTTTAAAACTGTATTTCAGCTCAAGAAGAACTATGCGGTGGCTGTTATTTCCACCACGCCTCAGCGTACACTTACAATTCTCTGTGAGGCTTCGCGTGGCGTTCCTATCGGTTGGACGCAACCCACAGTGTCGCTACTGGCAAGCGATTCGCCCCCGCACATTCTTTCTCGCCAGTCTATCCTTTTGTTCTATTCACTGACGCACGTGGGAATTCACATCATTTTCTTCATGTGCTTTATCCTAAACGTTACAGTATATAAAATAAAATTTAGTTTTACACTAGCATGTTAATTGTTAAATACCTCAGGTGAAACCATCAGCCCGCTACAATACCGTTGTCATATTTAAAGAGTTTAGATGTTACACTTCGATCATTCTTTCACCGTTCTCATTCACAACATCTTTACGGTATTGGCCGACTACCAAATCGTTGTATATCTTGGTAATTCTACTATTAAAATCGTCTATTACATAAGATAGATTTCTTACGATTAGTGATGGGGTCCGCCAACTTTGTAAAATTTTCATAAAACTTACTCTTAGCGTTCATTTGGGATATATATGCTAGACTCAAATTCCGAAAATACTCAATTGCTGAATGTATTTGGCCAACGCTGCATTTGAGCAAATCAATTCGGTAATTGAGCGAAATTAGGTTGTCCGCATTTCCCAGTCTGAACATTTTACTTTGGCACTCTAGCGAATTTGGCATGTGAGTTTAACATATACAGCTATTATTACCACCATAGGTGATAAACTTTACAGTCGTTTGAACTTTTTACATTAATGGCTATTCTGCTGCCGGCCCTCTTTCTCTTAAGCATCATGTTGCAGATATAACTGTATCTTTGTTCCTCTTCAGTACCCTTCCTTGTATTTTTGTTTCTGCAGTGCCTATATTGAACTGTTCCATTTTCTTCATAACTTCTTCGACTTAATTACTTATACTACGAGTATTCCACCTGCCTATGTTAGAGCACGGCTACAAAATCCCATTTAAAATTAGCTATTGTTCTTTATCTAAAGCAAACTTGCGATAGAAGGCTTATGTTGGGATTTGCAATGATCAAGCTCGAGTTACGTTTGAAAGATATAACAATGTAGGTATACAAGAAATTGTAAAGAATACATATCAGAACGTAGCTTAGATGCACTATATTGTCCATCGATGTAACTTACTATGTAAAAGTTAATGGTATTTTTTGCTGTTTGTGAAGATGTCGGATATCAAAACACTACGTCCTTATTTTATTGTGCATCCAAGTGGGTGTCAAGTGATAAAGTTACATTAGTACATCGAACATAAATAACAACTTTCTTGGATAACGAATACAAGTTTAAGCCATTAGATAGGATTGAGTAGAGCATTTGTCCTTTACCAGGGTACGGGCAGATCGTCAGTCAGATTGAGAGGGGACAACGATCTGTCCGTATCCTGTTATAGGACAAATACGCAAATTAACATCAAGGCACCCGAGAACTGAGTAAACATTGTCGAATCTTAGTACTATATCGATCAGCCCCACAATTTAAGAATCGCTGTCCTTAGAGGTGGTAAAAAATTGACCCAGCTATATGAAGAAGATATCTGAGGAGATCATAATTTTCAAATTCGAAAGCTAAATTTAGACTTGTAGTGTATGTGTAAATTGAAATCCGTTGTGACATTGCTATTCCATGCCGAATAAACCATTATTTGCTGTTTGAATCCAAAACAAAAAGTAGTATTAATCTTCTGCTCCCGTTATTACCTCTAATTAATTCAGGAAGCCTGTGCAGTGGGAATCCATTCAGTGATGCGACCCGACGACTGCGTCATTACCTCATATCGGTGCCATTCTTGGGCATATTTGATGGCACAGAACGTGGTTTGCTGTTTGTCCGAGCTGACTGGGAGGCAGTCTGGAATAAGTAAGGGAAAGGGAGGGTCCATGCACATGTACACAGGACAGCTTTACGGCGGCAATGGAATTGTCGGCGCGCAGGTATGACGCACGTGATGTTAGATAATAATTGTAATTGTAAATAAGTTTTTTAAAATGGTAGGTACCACAAGGGGCAGGCGTAGCGCTCGCTCTTAAATATCTGGGCAAAAAGGGTACTTCTATCACTGTTTACGGCGACGGCGCAGCTAATCAGGTATGTAAAAGTGCTATAAAAGTGTTTTTCTTCTCCTGTAACTAAAATGCCATTTAACATACTAACATACACGTCGCTAAGTGACCTTTTAATCATGCCTTCATAACCTATGACTAAAGAGCCTCTTAGTCACGAGCTGAAGTTGGCAACGATGTTTTAGTCATGGGGTGAAGTTAGGTTCAAATAGTATTTGCTTTATTAGCCCCAGGCAAAACTAAAATCAAGTTAGTTTTCAACCGTCACTTTGACGTTTGTTAAGCATAATTTAACCTGACATAATAAATGTCAAAATTTTAATGAAATAATATGGTGTATATTCTCTGAATTTGTGGTCCTAGAAAAAGTATAGTATGCAACTCGTTTTATAAACTTATTAGTCATTCATAAAACTCGTGACTAAAATGACGTTTATAAAACTTGATACATAATATACTATGATAATCATTTTAGTTTATAAATTCGGTTAGATCATTTTGAAGGTTTTTAGGGTCATTGCTTTTCTTACCAAACAACTGCTGCCATTAGACCGTGTTATTGTTGAGGCAAAAGAACTCAACATTGCGTCCATTTTCGTAATAGGATGTATCTAGAAGCCGTTGATAAAATAACGCATCCTTACTTTTACACAGCCCCTAACATTTCAACACTTCTACCACGAATCAGTTAAAGATACTGAAAATTTCGTCCATATATCAGATACATCACTCTTTAAAAACCTATTTACTTTTGATTGGTTGTCGTTCTTATGAGAATTTAAATCCCCTCCAATTATTGTTTGAAAAGTTACTAAAGAAGGAACACAGTAACTGAAAAATTTGAACGTACCCTGTATATGTTTAAATGATAAAGAAGCGCATGATATGCAACTTTGTTACCTCCACTTCAAATATTTGTACTCATATATGTAAGACTTGGCCAGGCCATATAGTTACACATTTTTTTTTATAAACTTGACCTACTCCTATTTTTAATGAATCTAGCTTTTACATAAAACTGAATTATTATTTTATTATACATTTCCACGACGGCTGTAATTTTAGTAAATGCATTACAGTTTAAAATATATAATCAAGATTTCTTGCTAAAGAGATTATTACATTCAAAACTTTAACATTAACAAATTCGCGTGCTGGTTGCATGTTATTACAAACACTTCCGATTACTTCAGCAGCAAGGTTTTATTACCACGCCGCTACTGTGCTATATGTGTTGCCTATACAGGAGTGATCGATACTCCCGCGTTGCATATATTTAAGCTGCTTTATTCCTTTGAGTTTTGCTTCGCTGATAACATTTAGGTCCTTAGCCTCTTTTACCAGTCAGTTTGGAGTAGAGTGCCTGTATAAAATAAGAGTGGAGACATGGTGACAGCTAGAACATTTGCTAAGTAATGGGACAAACAGGCCAGTTTAAAAATTAGGGAACACAAACATACGCAGAATAACGTGTGAATTTGTTAGTTTAAACAAACTGGCAATAACTGTGCAATGAATAATATTCTTATCGTCACTCCTTACTTCAAATTAAGTAGGTAATTGTATTCAATTCACCGTCGTAGAGATATTTGTTATTGAAAACGCAAATGCGCATGTCCGTTTGCCCCAAGCTGATTCATATACAGGCAAGCTAGTGCGGTTTAAAAAAAATGGAAAGCAGTAGTCGGCTAAGTTGATATTAATATTCTGTTTCAGGGTCAAGTCTTCGAAGCGTATAATATGGCAAAGCTATGGAACCTGCCGTGCATCTTTCTGTGCGAAAACAACCACTATGCTATGGGGACTTCCTTAATCCGAGGTTCTGGAAACCCTGAGTTTTACAAAAGAGGCGACTTCATACCTGGAATATGGGTAAAATTTACAGCTCGATACAGAACAATGAATTTCATTCTTCATGCTATATTATTTTTTGTGGAAATACTATAGTATATACAAGGTGTTTTATAAAGTACGGAGGAGGTTGAAAGAGTAGCTAGAGGGGACAAAAATAAAGTTTTTTTTCGTAATAAACTTGGCCAAAACCCAATAACATAAAAATAGCAGCAGTTTAAAGTTCTTGTAAATTAATATCCACTTATTGAATACCGATGGTATTGTTGGCGTTACTGCTGTGTTGCAGCGTTGATGCGAAGGCGCAATTTGTCAATTGTATCAACTTCCGTGGCACATACCAATTCTTCAAACACTCTATAAGAGTAAGCCCACTGGGTTTAGATCTCGATTGCGTGAGGGCCATGAAATGAATCCACCCCGACTGATGCATCTTTGTGGAAAGATGGTGTCTAGGTAATCTCGTAAAGCATGAGTGAAATGTGAAGGCCAGCCGTTATGCATAAACCACATGGTACGGCGCACATTCAAAGCAACATCTTCTAGGAGCTCTGGCAGAACTTTTTGTAAAAACTGCAAACAGAGATGGCCATTAAGGTGTGCTGGTAGATAATTGGTAAGGCCCTATTAAGTTGTTGTTTAAAATACAGATCCAAACTCAAACGCTGCTGAAAGCTACTCTGGCGAATCGCGTATGGATTTTGATCATGAACATTCATCCGTCACCAGTACGATTACTGAAAATTCTGTTTCTCTATTAGTGCGATTTAGCAGCCATTCTCAAAAGTGCAAACCAGTGCTGCTCAATGTGCACCAAATGAAGGTTGGAGAAACTCCAACTTGGTGGAAAATTTGGAGTGTAGTTGTAATCGGATCAGCATCAACCATTTCTAAAAGTTCTTCCTCTACATTAACACCATGTTGGTTTGGTCTGCCGCTACTATGACGTTTCTTAGTTTGTACATTTGCAGTCTCTTTTCTGAATTGGACCACTCGAAAAAAAATATTTTCAGGAGGCGTTTGAAGATCTGGAAATCTTTCCGAATACGTACGTCTTGCACGTGCAGCGTTTTCTTGAGCAGCTCCATACATAATAATCATATCTACACATTGTTCGTTACTGTAGTTAACCATTTAGGTCCAATTAAGCACTTAATAGCTGATGTCTCTTAATTTTGACGTTTAAATAAATTATCACTCAAACAAACTACTACTGCTACTTGTTTTTTAGTTATTATTAAATAGTCAGCGGTTCTCCATGAGTGAACACCAATTTTGAAGCATTTAAGAGAAACATTTAAATAGCCGTAGTTTTTATGTTATTGATTTTTTATTATTTTTTTCTGCTTGAACTTAAAACGTAAACTACTATCTCAGTTTGTAATGAATGGTGGCTAATTCAACTTTAACTTGTAACGTTCTTGGTGTTGGGTTTCTGCTCAGATATTTATTAAGAAAATATCTTTATTTTGGTCCCCTCTAGCTACTCTTTCAGTCTCTTCCGTACGTTGTGAAACACCCTGTATATGTATGTTCTACAACCGTGGCTGTCTTTCTTCTCTTAGCGATTTCCGCCATTCATCTCTATCTTTCCTCGCCCCTTCTTCAATCTTCTCCTTTCCATTGCGTCGTCCACATCGTTTCGCCAGGATGTTCTCGGCTGGCCTCCTTTTGTATTTCCTATGGGGCTCCAATCTGTAATTATTTCTATCTATCTTGTGTCTTTTGCTCTTCTTACATGCCCGCACCATATCAGTCTCCCTTCTTTTGTATATTGTAGGATATTCTTTTCTGCGACTATTTTTTTTGATTTTTTTTTCATACTTCTATTTAACACTGTAATGCCACAGCATAGTCTCCAGTCCTGTTTTTCCATCAATCTCTTAGTTATTTTCTAATATTTTGTTCGGTAGGCCATCATATTTTCAATTATTGTATAGAATATTCTGGTCTCTGTATTTTTCAAAACATGTTTGTTCCAAATCATAGGGTAGACTTGTTTAATATCGAGAGATAAAAAAAACTGATCCCCAGCGAGCTGTGAAAATTCAAACGTATGAATAATATGTTGGTGACACTGTAAATCTATGTGAAATTCGAGGTTAGAAAGTTAGATTTTTCGTCAGTCTGTGTCAAAACTGACGCAAAACCTAATGTGAAAAGCTGGAATTTGACATAGACTTACAGTGTTAACAACTTATTATTCATACATTTGAATTTCCACTTCCCGCTGAGAATCAGATTTTTTTGGATCTCTCGATACATGCTCTTGTTTGTTCAATTCTGCTATTTATATCTTCTTCTGTTGTTTATTTTTAGTTATAGCGAATCTTAAGTACTTGAATTGTAATGTCCATTCTATTTCAACGTTGCCTTCTATCTCTACATTTTTATTTCTTGCTCTCCGATTACGAAATATTGTGTTTTGGTGTAGTTTATCTCCAAGACGGGTTTTGTATATTATTTTTTTAAATTTTCGTAGCATAAAGCTCAAGTCCTCTTCGTCTTGTGCTATCACGACTTAATCATCGACATAACTTAAAGTATAGAGGTATTCGACTCTGATTAGCCTCACATTTACTTGTCAAGGTGTGCAGTATATCATTTGAACATAATTATTTTAGATAATGTTGGTGAAGTGGAACACCCTTGAAATTCTCTTATCAGTTTTCATTTCTATACCGACTCTGGTGTTTTATATAGATTGATAAATGCTATCAGTATTTCTAGGGTGCGTTGACATTTGTCCTTCTCAGGATACGGACTGATCGTTGTTCCCTTTCACTCCAATATAATTTAGAGAGAGATAGGGGGTGTCGCGAGACGCCTAAAGTGTGGGTAAGTGGCAATCCTTTTAGTTAAAATACACTTGGATACGAAGACCAAAGCTACTTTTGCGAGATTAATAAGAACACTTAAGTACAAATACTTGCATTTATTTTCTGCCGTTTACAGAACACTTAAGTTTAATACCGTTACTTCTTAACTTTACTTATTAACATCTTCATATTAACTTGCTAAATTCTAAGTTCAGTTTGACTAAGAAAACTCGGTAGGCGTTTACAAATTTCCAAATAAGGCCAAATAGCAGGTCTAAATTTTGGACTTTTGGCAAGTACATACGGACTTGACAGTTCATAATAGTAACATAAATTTGACAAATTTGAAGCTATCACACACTAAAATTTGTCAAGCTAGACCACTCGCAAATTATCGCTAATAAGTTTAACAATTCTACTAAAAGAATTTGCTCCCGCCGGCACAAAATTTTTATGATCGAGTTGCAACACTTCAGTCCTGACCACGTAGTAGCCATATACCTTCGGCCAATATTTCGACTTACGAAGTAAACCCTGTTAAATTTACTCTAATCTATTCGTGAGATTGAAATATCTCCAGCTTCCCAGAGAAAGGCACTTTTCTAAACATTGGCTAGACATTCGCTTGTTGTAATTTTAATATGAGATTTTGCCTACGAATTCTACCTTAAAATATTTATGATAAAAATGGCTTATAGCTAACTAAAGTACAGTCTATTTCTACAACAGCGTATAGTTCATTTCACTAAAGAACGCAAGTCGTAACAGGGGCAACAATCAGGGTACGGACATATCGACGATTTTTCCGTACCCTGGAAACGACAAATACGTCAAATGGACGTAAAGGTACCCTAGGTATTTTCATTTGTTTCATGGCATTCCATAATTTGTTTCTAGGTAATGTGTTATAAGTCTATTTTGGATCTATTAAATAATTACGCCCTGTCACGACAAAGAATCCAGTAAGCTACCATTTGGTGTTCGTCGATCTAGTAAAATAGGTTAACCATCTAGGATGAGGTAGTTACGATCAAACGGTATGCCCTTAGGAAGGCAATTTTCATCTTGAAATATTATCTCTCTGTTTCTACTGATTTTCTAGCTTATTTGAATGGTAGAAGAAAAGTACGTACACCAACTTGACAATGCATTTTACAACTTCTCTTCAAGTTTTAGTTTAACATGTTCTGTTTGCTGTTTGCATTAGCTAATGCTATCTGATATCGACGAAGTAAATATTAAAACAGTTGCATGTTTTGCTGTTATCTTCATTTTAATTTTTGTAGCTTAATTTCAACACCTGTTGTTCCAGCATCTACGAACTTTCAGATAGCTGTTGTACAGTAGGAGCATGTGAGTGATCTTTCTACTTTTCTATTATCTATGAGATGGTGTTAAGATTGATTGTTTATTTCTGTTACTATATTCGCCATCCTGTTATGAGGTATACCCATTACGTATCATTTTACTGCTTGAGTCTTCTTCTCACGCATTATTAGGAATTAGTAATCGAATAATTGTATAAAAATAGAGAAAACTAGTAGTGAATTCAAAATTCCAACTAAGATGCTATTATCAGACTGTTTCAAACCGATCTGAATCTGTTAATTAGTGCGTCCTATTCCTCCATCTGAGGGCGTTTGGCGACCGACTTGTGAACTAGTTAGAAATGAGACGACATCCTCCGGCACATCTTTTTCAGGATATCTGGGGCTTTGTATTTGTGTCATGCACGGGCATCGATTAAATCGTGTTGCCCACCTAAGTTTTTGACTTGACGCTAAATCCCGGCCGTTTGACAGGAGGACTCGCTTTCTCTACAGATGACTACTGATGCGTACACACCTGTCCGTGAGCATGAAGTTGAGTGACTGATGGTGTAGCGTCCTATTTTTAACTCAGTTTTATTCCAGACCGAGCCGGGCTTTAAAAACTCGGCGCCGAATTTCTAATTTTCACTTTGGGCTAGCGTGGCCAGTATTGCAGATTTTATAGCTTCACTTTCAGGGCCAGGTCTGTAGATAAATGTTTATGCAAGTGGCACGCTTCCAGTGCTTTTCGAGTATTATTAATAGATATATTGTTTCATAAAAACACTTTAGAGAAAGTGTTTAATTTTCAAAGTTCTGATTTTCCTTCAAATACAAGAAAAATCAGGTTGCCTAATCTATGGTGATGGAAATAAACGTTGTGAACAATCTGCTCTACAAAGAATAGAAAATCCTGAATCATACAGGGATGTAATACATTCAAACGTTCGTGCAGTGACTAACATTTTGTTGGTAGTTTCAAATTTTGTATGGTTCTATTTGTCTTAAAAATGATTGCTTAATATGAGATACTACATCATCATTTGATTTAGTTATCATCATCGTAAGAAAATATTTAAGAAATGACCTACCTATTGTTCAGGCTTAAATTTGGTGTAGCTGTTCTTCATTTTCTATTCTTCTTCTTCTTAATATACGATAAGAACCTGGTTAGTGGAAGTGCAAATCAGTTTTTACTATAACCATATGAAAACGATGATTTTAGCTATGAGTGTATGTTGAACTGTTATTTGAAGTTTCTTCATTCATGACTGTCAACACTGATTGACGTAGATGGTTTAGTTTCAGTCCATTTTCCTGATGGATGTGTAAAGTTATTTTTGCAAAAACTTGATTCAAAGGTACCTAACGTGAGTGACGTCATATTTGTTTTGCCTCCTCCATTCAGCTACAACTTGTGTGCCCAATTTACTAGTACAGTTGCTGCATTGCGTTTACTCATGAGCTTTGCCGTATCAATAACCACCTGACTAAGAAATAAACACAGATCCAGGAAAATATCAGCAAAAGAATTAAAAAAGGAAAGCACCAAGCAATTAATGGAAAGGATTGGATATCGAATAATTGCCTGAAAAATTTCGAATAAAAAAGTACGAGTAAAAAAGGTTAGAAAACCAACAGAGAAACAGCGGAACTGATTAGCAACGACGAATTTCTACAGAAAAATATAAAGGAGAAACGATCAAGGAAAAGACTGAAAAATAGCTACATGGAACATAAGGAACATCGACGGAAAAGAAAATTACAGAATTTGAGAAGACGCAAGAAGATATTTTACCAGTAACAGGACCGAAAAAGAATCTAAATAGAGAGCACAATCGAGAGAAGCTCAGATAGTGAACAGAAAGAACACAAGTGGAATTAAAGAAGAGTGTATTTGACAGTATTCTCAAAGCAGAATCGGACAGACAAAACCGTACCTTCTTGGTAATCTGCAGACCAAAGGAAGGTGCGAGAAAACAGGAGATTTATGGAATATATTGCAAAATCAAACGGATAAGAAAAAAAGCATCTTAATTATTCTTGGAGACTTCAACGGAAAAATCAGCTATTTTCCAAAAATCCAAAAACTTTGCATAGGAAATTGACCTCAGTCTCGTGAAAAAAGGATGAAATAAAAGTATATATTAGAGTGAAAAGTTCTTGCCGTTAGTGTGACCATTATTTGGTAGAGGCGAGAATTAAAGAATGCTAAAACGAATACTGGATAGAATAATAGAAAAAGAATATACTATAACATCAAAACTTGCAAGGAGGAAAAAGAACAAAATTACTAGAGAGGTTCGGAGAAATTCTGGTTTTGTGTGTTATTGGGTTCTTTCTGTGTGACTGTGAAAAGTTTTTTTTTTGTTATAAATGACAGTTTCTTTCCTTTCCTAAGCTCTTCTCCACTCCAAGCCCCCCCACCCGCTTTTGCATTACATCGGGCGTTATTTAAACTATTATGTCTTAACTAAGTGAAAACCGGTGCACCCCGGCCTGGAGTCGAACTCTCTTCCAAGCACTGGCCTCTAATGCAAGCGGCGGAACCGCTCGCCCATCGAGGCCCACAGGGATGCCAATTTAACAGTAGTTAGTATGGCTGTGGGTATATTTCCATCTCGGGGAAGAAGGGAGTTTGTTGTTGTGTGGGTATGGAGTGATTTTGAGGGGGTCTTGTGGTTAGAGTTTCATCGCGATGGATTGTTAAGCGTTATCCTCTCCTAGCGGCAAGTCGTCCCGAATCCTGTCATGAGGTTAATGTGGCCTCTGTCTTGTCTGTCCACACAAGTAGTTGTTTTGTGTTGGTGCCGCTTGTTGGTTATTAGGGTTAAATGTCCCGAATTTCTTATGTTTTTTGTTCGATAGAATCGATTAGAAGTTATTTCTTGGGCTAAGTATGATTATATTCTCTTACCTGTTTAGGGTACCAACTATGGCTAGATTGTAATAACCACAATCTTCTTTGAGCACCTTCACTTTCCTTACTCATTCATGAGCCTTTCTTTCGGGTTGAATTCATTCGGTTCCGATTTCATCAGTTTTCTGTAGATTTCCTATTTATTCCCCATTTTCGGCTTAAACAGGCTGTACTTTTGCTAGGGAGAGATTTCTAAGGTCATAAATTTAATTCGTGGAAGTTCATTTGTGTGAAGAAACTTTTCTACATGACAAGAAATACATGACCATTTTATATTATGACATTTAAGTTGACGTATTGAGTCATTTTGGCTTCCATACATTGTTAGAGAATTTTGATGCTATTGGCAATTTTTTTTTGAGTTTACTGTTCTTCTGGAGTCTGGTTGGAAAAATAAAATCTAAAAGGTTGTTGATAAATGGTTTGTTCTTAGCAAATTTTCTCCTGTTTCAGTTTTTGTGCAATGTTGTTGATGCTTTTTTGAGTTTTGTCTTGAGAGATATCACACATATGCCCAGAATAGGTTTTTGAAGTTTACAATTATACTTATAAATCTGAATAAGTAATAACTAAGGGGTGAGTTAATTTCATGTCACTGCGTTGAAATGCTGAACAAGTACTTCCGTTCAGCTTTATTAGATTAGTTTACTAGTTTCTATTATTAGCTTGATTTGTCGGTAACTGAACACACGAACAAACAGAATCAAGCGTCTGCTGGAGCAAGAAAATTATAATATATAAATAAACTCACAAAAATACAGAAGTGCACAAAGCATATAGAAAATGAGGAGATAAGACTAAGGAAGTAATAAAATAAGCAAAACTTAAGCCATAGGAGGAATTCCGAGGAAATGCAACGTGCTATATCACATGTAACGGACTAGTTCGTGTCATCCTGGTATTTAATAATCACTTTGCTAGATTTAATCCAAATTGTATGTCTTACAATGTAATAACTAGGTTAAAACATATCATGCATTTAAAACATACATCGAGTGTTTCGCGCGTGAGATTGTGACACAAAGCAGCTGATGCAGTCGTTGAGTGCAGTTATTAATAGAATCAAAGCATATTGTGTGCGAAATAAAGAGCGGGGAATCAGTCGCTCGCCAATAGGCGACCGGTGCGTTCTTCCAAACGAAAGCAACGCCACGCGAAGCCAAGTGCAATTGAGAGTTTCTGTGTTGATTTGCGTTAAGAGTAGTGGACTCTTCGTTATTCTTGAGCCGAAATACAGCTTCGAGAGCATATAGCTACCTTGGAATCAATACTAAAGTACACATAATTCTTCATAGCTGGAAGCCACTATTCTAGCTTTAAAAAAGCAGCCGATCTTATCAATGTACGTGACGATTTAGACCAACTATAACGCAAGGTTAGTTATTACAAATCAAAACTACGCTTACATGCCTGGTCCTGGAAACTGGGAGCAGAATCACAACAGCGAATTATGAAGAGATTGCAATAAATTGCTCAACAGCGCGTACCTGCTGAATTGGTGCGTCAGTACAAAGCCCTTGCATCATCCTGTTGACACATTGCGTGAGATGATTCTAAGCGGAAAAAGGTCGAGCCGCATTAAGTGCATTTGTGCGCGAGAGTACGCTTTGTTCGCACGATTTGTTTTCTTTTTGGCTTAGCCTTGCGCATTGACGGTCACACTTCTGTTTAAGGTGTATCTTAATATGTAGATTCAGCATTAAACCCGTGAAATTTCTATATTGCCATTGTGTATTCTTTTTATGCATTTTCATTCATGTATGTTCTTTTCCAGAGTATATGTATTTTCATGTAGACTGTTTGGTTTTGATTCCTGGCAGAATTTGCATGTATGATTACAGAATTATAGGTGAGAACGGACAGGCCAGAAGAACCTGTATTGATATGCCCTTAACCGCACTAAGATAAAAGAGGGTATTGTGCGTCTACGACTGGTTTAACCGCAGAACTTATTCTCGCGTTACAACGCGAGGAAACGGACCATCAGAAGTGATCCAGGTGTGTTATGCTGTTCCCTAAACATAGCATACCTGAAAGTTCTATCGCGCCGGTTAGGCAGATCACAACCTTGTCGAATATTCAACATTTCCATGCCACCTATTTGTTTTTGTAAAATATCACAATTACCGCTGGTCGATACTTTCAAAGAAACATGCTGTATCATGTCCTATTACGCTCTGTATAGTGGCAGCGCCTGCGACTCCCCGTATATCAATCTATAGTTTAGCAACCCTTCGGTATCCCAAAAAGTTCTGGGTAAACTGTCCGTTCAGTCTGTGGTGGATTTATGCTAGATGGTAGTAAATATTTTTGAATTATCGCTGTCGATTCTGGGAAGCTGTTTATTTTATATTGTCAACTCATAAAACCAGCATTTCCGCACCAATTAAGTGGCTGCACGTCATTAAGTAACTTATGGTTTTATAACTTTGTGCATGTGTGATTCACCGTGCATTAGAAATGTGTCAGGAATAAGATATTCCATGTGTTAATTACCGGTAATTTTAAATAGGTTATAATGTGTTAGAATAAAACTAAGCGGAAATGATCGTCAACGTGTCTTAGAAAATAAGTTGCTTTTTGTGAAATAGGTTTATGTCATATTAACGTTAGCGGTGCAGTAACGCCTTTTCTTGTGTGACCTGCTTTGCGGACATCTGATAAAGTTGTTTCTAGTGCCGTCCCGTTGAGTAGGTAAAAAGTCTTCCGGTAGGATGTGGTGGCATAGATGCACTAAAATAATAGTTTAACAAAAATGTTCAACTGTCTGCAGAAAAACACATTTTTAGTTTAGCAGGATTTTTCAAAAGTGGAACATGTGTTCTATGCATTATACGCTTTCCATTTTTCATATTTTTCTGTATCGTTACTGTTCGCATTTTTCCATTTTTCATAATGATTTAGTGGTCTTTACATAAGAAGTGTCCTAATATATATCTGGCTGTCATTGCTCATTTTTATACATTTCCATAGTTTATTCTTTGCGACGCTTTCAGAAGGTTTTCTAAGATCAATTAATACAAGATATCTTTCTTCATTGCATGATACACCTTATTCAATTAATTGTTATTTTAGGAAAGTGTGGTCCAAATTAGCAGAAATTAGCAGAAATGGCGGGATAGTCATCTGTTGACCTGCAATCTACGAAGGCGTGGCTATAAAGATATCCAAACCTATAGGTTTATTTCAAGCTTCTTTTAGTTTGGTTTTAAGGATTGGGGGAAGACAATTATGTATTTTCTAAATTTTCAATATTGAATGACAGTTCGTACTCTGTTTATTGGCAACTAGCTTTATATGTGTTAGCTATGTCTTGTCAGTGTGACCTATCTGCACTTGGAGTGATTTGTGGCAGCTTCCAGTTATTGGGACGTCTTTAATAATTACTTTAGATCTAAATTCGATTTCATTTGATGTTGATGGTTGCATAGGGAGTTTAATGATGTAGTGCCATGTTGATATTATTATTTGAACTACTTTAGTAGATCAGTAATATCCTTTAAGTTGATTGAGTAGCAAGTAAAAGCTCCGGGGCTAAAGTGATTTTGAAAATGGTCGCTTCCCAAAGTTTTAATAGAACTTTTACGTCACGTGGTGAAGATATTTAAACATCCACAATCTTGCAAAAGTTAGTTATTGTAATATTTTGGTAGCTCAAGCCTACTTGGTCCGTCCATAGCTACGGGCCTGACCAGAGCATCTAAAATTTAACACGTAAACGTTTCATACCGCGCAAGGGAAATACTTTTCAAGAAACAACAATTTAAGAATTTCATACTTAACGATCGCGGAGCGTAATAAACCAAACGCTCCGGGGAATCCCTTTTTCCTATTGTCTAATCTCGCTTTTACAACAGGTAGACGGAATGGACGTGCTGACCGTCCGAGAGGCAGCAAAGTTCGCCTTGGAATACTGCTCGTCAGGAAGGGGGCCGGTGGTGGTGGAGGCGTCCACTTATCGGTAAGAGCTCGTTTGAAAATGCATCCCCCATAAAAGTGCCGTTGAGCGCGATTTCAAAGGAGATCGAGATAAGTCGAGATTTGTTTCCACTTGCAGGTTCGCGGGCCACTCCATGTCTGATCCTGACACGAGCTACAGGACTCGGGACGAAGTGATGCAGCGCAGGCAAACGCAGGATCCCATCAAGGTCTACAGAGAGCAGCTGATCTCGGCAGGCCTTGCGGCTGAGAACGACTTCAAAGTAACGCCGAAATGGGTTTTTAATCGCCCACTATAATGCCGCTAATTGGGTTGCGATTTAAAGCTTCGTTACCTGACCCGCACTCGCAGCTACTGTTCTTAATTCGTTCGGCCGTGCACGAAAATTCGCGTTTTGGTCGATAGGTTCTCGTCAAAGACCCCAAGGGCTTAGGCTCGGTTAACTAGAACACAAAATCTATTTTTGAAGTACAGCAAGTACAGCACATTAACAGCAATTTTATGTTTGAGAGAAATTTGTGCTTTATGGTTATTTGTGTAACACGTACGAAAAGCGAGACTTTACAGGACGTGTAGGCAATTTCTGGGATGAGCCGTAGACGAATCCTGGAAGCTTTCAAGTCCAGTAAAGACTGTTCCAGCGCGAGCTGCGTAAAATATGTTTTGTTAAATCGCGACAAGGATTTCCAAGCTGATGCAGTAAGGTAATTTAACATTCGAGTAGTGGTGCCCAGTGTCACAGACCGTTGAGTTTTAATTTTTCGGCTGTAGCTCGGTACCCAAATATATTCAAATTCCGTTTTATCATTTCTATTGTCCTTGAATGGTTGCTCCATAGTGTACAAACTTTTTTAGATCGAATAATAACGGATATTTCCATTGAATCCCATATGCAATGGCACACCCTGTACATGTTACATTATCTAACATCCTTCGCCGCCACAACATAAATTGAAGAGGTAGTATCTGACTTTATCCATTCAACAATTAAAGCTGCTTGTAAAGGGGGTTTCAATAAGACGGATCGATGTTAAGAGTAAATAACAGAATGTTATTTGTAAAAAAAATGAATTTTTCATTGAATCATGTTATTTGACATATGGCAATTACGTGTGAAAGATAATATCGGCCAAATGTTCTCCAAGGCTTCGGCGGCACACCTCCACTCGATGGTTCAAATTTTTGATGTCATCTCTGCATAATTGCTCCTCGATCTCACCAATATGCCTTATTATCTCGTCCTTTAGCTGATAAATTGTTGTTGGTTTGTTAGCATAGACCTTACTCTTGAGATAACCCCAAAGGAAGAAGTCCAAAGGCGTCAAATATACTTGAATTTTTGAGCCCGTGCGTGCACGTCATCAATCCGCCTTTTAGTAAGGTTTTCAGTACCAACATTTGAAAAATATAAAACTACTCTTTTTTTCAATAAAATAATGATTAATATTGCTTTTGCTAATAATATAGCTTCATATATTGCTATAGCCGTACATTTTTTGTTTTAATATTTCATAATTTCCATGAACAATAGCAGAAACTATAATACGTCGGGGTACTTTGTGTTTTCAAGTTCTGCTCAGGGAATTAACACGTACGCATGTCGCTTTTTAAAACGACTTATTTGTTATAGTGGTTTTGACAGGTGTTGACAGTGACATATAGTTTAGTTTGCATTTTAAAAATCCGTTGTTGTCATAACGAACATTGTTGTTTTTCCGCTGCTACAAATTACTTACTTTGGGGAAGAGTTTAGTTGCTGGAAACGTATAGGGATCTTTAAGCTAAAATGTCGACAGCCTTACCCAGAAGGTCAAAAGAGCTTGTTGCCGCTTTGATAAGGTATTTTGAACGAGAAAGAGACAACGATGGTGCACTTATACCGCTAACTGCTGTGAGACAAGTAAGTAAATTACACCTCTAATATAATAATTCGTAATATAATGACCAACTTTCTAATGGTTTGGTGTTACAGAGAGTTGCCAATGCTTTAAATTTAAGCATACGAACAGTCTGTTCTATTTCGCAGACCTGCAAATCTGTATACTGTATACACCATGGTTCAAAATAGTAAGTTAATACACCTATCATCATAAAGGACAAAATAGCCGAAAAACGCCGCCTCAGGCAACGATGGCAACTTACCAGATCGGACCTCGACAAACGAGAGTATAATAGGGCCAGCAAACATCTAAAAAAACTCCTTAGTCAACATTGAAATCAAGGAATACAGGCCGATGCCTTTGCTGAATATCTCACCAAAGTGTTTACACCCTTCCCTTGTCAACTCCCGAATGAAGATGCCAAAGATCAACATAAAGAAATCTCCAGGATATGACCTGATCGCTGGGACAATTATCAAACAATTACCAACTAAAGCTAGACAAGCCCTTACACATCTGTATAATTCTATCCTCAGAATCCGGCACTTCCCAAGTCAATGGAAAACAACGCAAATAATCATGATTATGAAACCTGGTAAACCACCAACGAAAATTACATCATACAGGCCCATAAGCCTACTCCCATTCTGTCAAAGGTCCTTGAAAAATTGATTCTGAATAGATTAATGCCAATTTTAGACGACCAAGAACTAATCCCTAACCATCAATTTGGTTTCCGTAAACAACATGGTACCGTTGAGCAGGTGCACAGAATAACGGACAAGATATACAGAGACTTGGAAGGAAAAAGATACTGCTCTGCAGTGTTTTTGGATGTAAAACAAGCTTTCGACCGAGTTTGGCATCAAGGCTTATGCCACAAGCTCAAACAATACCTACCCTACCAGATGTTTGAACTTCTGAGCTCATACATAACAAACAAGCACTTTTTGATAAAATACAAATACGAAAATACAACATTACACCCTATCTCCTCTGACGTACCGTAGGGCAGCGCATTGGGTCCCATCTTATATTTAATATACACTGCTGACCTACGCACATCGCGTCTAACAACATCAGCGATCTACGCAGTCGACATGGCCATTATAGCCTCTCACATCAATCCACAAGCCGCCTCAAAGTATCTCCAAGCTCATCTCAACAAAATCCAATGGTGGGCCAACAAATGGCGAATCAGAGTGAACGAAGCTAAGTTCCAACACGTAACCTTCACTATGAAAAAAGAAAATTGCCCTCCAATAACACTCAATGGACACCAACTACCACACTCAGAGGCAGTCAAATATCTGGGTCTACACATTGATAGGAGACTAACCTGGAGAACCCACATATTCACCAAGCGTAAGCAACTCGGCCTTCAACTCCAAAAGTTATACTGGCTCATTGGCACAAAATCTAAACTATCATTGGAAAATAAACACTTAATTTACAAAATAGTTCTTAAACCAATATGGACTTATGGGATCTCCCTGTGTGGTACTGCAGCTACTTCCAATTTGGCAATGCTTTATCGGTTCCAAAATAAAGTACTAAGAATGATCGTTGACGCGCCATGGTAATAATGTGATTTTAAGTGATCTACAAATTCCCACAGTGAAAAGTGAAATTAAAAATTTTAGTGCGAGATACAAAGACAGACTGACCGATCACCTCAACGATTCTGTGCAGTACCTTATGGAAGATAATAATGAACCCAAAAGACTTAAATGTTTTAAGCCATCTGATTTACCTACAAGATTTTAACTGTAACTGTAAATTACTTTTGACAAATAGTATATTCTTTTCATAACCCATACATTACATATTAAAATAATGTAAAGGGAGATTTCGCTGGAATTCTGCCCCACGTGTTACCTCTTAATCATCAGTGCTTACACCAAATCCTATAAAATACTTATTGCCAAATAATCTATGGCAGATTGTGTAATTAATGGAGAAATAAAAAAACAGCAATGTTTTGCTTCTTAATATCTAAAAGCTTCTTTTAAATTAAATTCATTAATTACATGTAAATCCATGTTTAGCCTGAAGAAGTGTCTAGATACTTAAAGATTGAAACGTTGCAAATATCTGTCCTATTCCAGTAATTGTTTAATACCATACTAATGTTGTATTTTTAACTCATTGTTTTTCTTAACTACTTGCGTTTATTGTTTTCCACTCTCTAAACTTGTGTCTGTATTAAGTTACATTTATGATCTGCTTTATTGGATTTGTGTTGTCTATAAAATTTAATGTTTTAGTTATTTTAAAATTATACTGAAATGATTTATTTGATTTAGTTGTTAAAATACTGCGCAATTCCAATTATTATTCTTTGTAAAAATATGTAAATTATTTTACTATTATAGTCAATTTATTCGTTATTTCATGTGGTACTCAATACAATGTTTTTACTAAAATAAATCGAGCAAAATTGTATTTTTAATTGATTTTAAGTTGGGTCCGAAAACTTACATAAATACCTGCAGAGTACCTGTTATAAGTAGCCTCAACAGATAAATAACATATACAGCGAGCAAGCAAAGTATCAGTTATAGGAAAATGCGCCTTATCCGTATATCTGAAGTGCGCCAATTCATTTCACACAAGCTACATCATTCAAGTTTTCAAAGTGCTGATTTTCTGAGGTAGTTTGGTCACTTAATTTTACATTAATTGTAATTATGTAAATTAATATGATGTTGTCTTTAGTTTTCCTGTTGTGGTTTTTTCTTTCATCTTTAAAATATTAATTTAATATATTCATTAAATTGTAACTGTTAAAGTTGTATTTTATCTACCTTTTACTTCACGTTAAAATGCAATTTTATCGTCTAGACACTCTAGACGATAAAAAATTACATATTCACCTTGTTGGTAGCACTGCCAAGCTATGTGAAATCCGAAATTTGCAGGTTATATTTTGCATCAGTCTGTGTCAAACAACGTACTTTTAGTGACTGTATAAGGATCATATAAACATACTAGGAGATGATGTCATCAATATGTTATGACGTGCACGCACGGGCTCAAAAATTCAGGTATAGCACGATATTGGTGGCCAATTGACTTCGCTGTTTCGAGAGATGATGCGACCTGGGAACTTCTCATTTCATTCTGTGTGGCATGTGGCGTCATTCTGTTGAAACCACAAATCGTCGATATCTATAGCATCCAATTCAGGCCATAAAAAATCGCTTATCATGGCACGGTAACGCTCACCATTCTCCTTAACAGAATTCCCGGGTCATTTTAAAAGAAAAAAAGTCCAATGATTTCGCTAGCAAAAAATGCACACCAAGCAGTGACCTTTTGTGGATGCATCGGCTTTTCAACAATCTACCTTAGATTTTCATCAGCCCAAATGCGTCAATTCTGCTTATTAACGAAGCCACTTACATGAAAATGGGCTTCATTACTGAAGATAATTTTTTGTGAAAAATCCTCATTGATTTGTCTTTGCTCGTGCATCCAATCGGCGAACGTACGGCGCTTCAAATGGTCAGCAGGCTTCAATTCTTGCGTTAATTGAATTTTGTAGGGGTTTAGAGACAAATCTTTCGTCAAAATTCGATGTAACATGGTCGCAGGGAGGTTCAATTCCTGCACGCGATGACGAATCGAGGTACCTGGATTCTCGGCCACATTCTCGCGCACTACAGCAATGTTTTCGGCTGAACGGCGTACACTATCACGCAATGATGTTTTCACATCTGCCACTGACCCAGTTTGTTTGAATTGTTTAGTAATTCTTCCAATTGCACTTTCGATTGGTCGATTATGCTGACCAAAAAAATCGCGAAGGGCGCGAAATGCATTTTCGTAATGGTTGAAATTTCCAAAAACTGAACTTGCCAAATGTGAAAACAGATGTCAACAATCGTTTGACGTTTAAGTCTCATTCACATGCAACATCGATCCGTCTTATTAAAACACCCTTTATTTCCATTGGAAAAACTAAAGGAATTATTAAACCTGCTTTGGTAGACGAATAGTATACGGAAACCATGCAAGCAACAAGACCTGCTTTGGTAAGAGCTCACGGAATTGATTGAACGAAGTAGTAAGAATTCTAATTTAAGTGAGCTTTATCAGGTAGTACTCCAAAAAACTATTTACATGGCATAATAACGTATAGTGCTGCATGACGAGGCCTATCGAATGGACACTGATGTACAGTGCTTCGCATAAATTTGGACTTTTCTATTATCCATTTATCAGAAAATGACAATGTCGATAGAAGTTTCAGCATATTTTCAAAACACAAAATGTACTTGCAAAAAATTAAAGATGTCTTTTCGTGTACGGGAAAGGTTCGAAGATACGAAAATGGCTCAAAAATAACAAATTTTTCAAGATACACAACAAAGTTATATGAAAAACTTGTTTAGAATTGAAAGTAGATGTTAAAAGCGAAGCCAAACTTAAATATTTCAAAAAAAGTTTTTATTGGTTCTTATTTTTTCTTAACACCTTGTGTATTACGGAAAATGAGATATTTCAAAGTTAACTTACTATTGGATACGATTAGGGTATACTCTTTAACTTTTGTTATGCTCATCTAGCTACCAGAAAATTACATTAATTTAAATTAGTGCTAAAGAAACTAATTTTTGTGTTCAACGTAACGGACAGGTATTTAAAAGAAAATAATTACAGACAGTCTGAACATTAACAACCATTCAAGGCTATTATAATTTTTAGTTAAACTTGATACCAAATATTTAGAAACAGAGACATCTAACATATAGAATAAGACCTTCTAAATATTTGTTATAAAAAGTTCAACTAGAAATTACAATTGTATTGATTTTTTTTAATATGCAGACCGGATTGAATAAACCATGCAAAAAGTTGTAACAATTGAAAAGCCTGATTTTAAATAGCTATGGCACGTGCTGCAACATCCTTAAAAGTGGCTTTAGTATCTGGCTCGTTTGCAGGAATTTTGGTTTTTCTCAGTGTCAATTCTGCAATCGGTCAGGCAGATGTTTTACTTTAAAACTACTATTACATCTTGAATTGGCCAGATCTGTACAGATGTTCACCGAATAATAAAACCAAATCTCTCCCATACACAGTGATAACCTTGTTGCCCACAGAAGTATTACTTACATATTACAACTTTTATCAATTAGATATTCGAGGTGCGCAGTGGGCCTGTCAGGTCATTTTGTATTTTAATTAGCCACCTAGGCTTTAGGGCAGCGTGCCCGTATGTTAAAACCTTTTAGTTACTTATTTGGCTTCATCGGCTAATTCCATAATAATGATTTTGCACATATTTGGCCTCAAGCGCAGTATTTCTCGTCATCTGGGGCACCCCTTTGTTGATACTTTGACAGCCGGGTGTTAACGCTCGCAAGATTTCCGAACCTTCTAGAAATCACGCTGTTGAGGCGACTGCGAGGCCTCGCACTCTCTTTGTCACCGGAACTTATTTGTTTTATTGGGCGCATCGCCATTGGCCGTCGAGAGTCACGTGGTAACGCCGTTTTGGCTCACCCCACTGCGGGCGTCGTAACGCTGCTTGCTTGGGCAGTTCAACTCAGGCCATTGAACAAGGGAGGTGTGTGTCGTTTAGCGGCGATCTTATTACGCCAAGGCGTAGGTGTGATGGAATTCCATGCCCGGTTCTACGTCGTCACGTAAGGGAGTGTTCTTTTTAGCTCGTTGTGCGAGGATTCCGTTGAGGTAGGACATCACTTGGGCTAGTTTTGCCGTCGTAGCGGCATTTGTTGAAGCGCCAGCCTTTGTCGCCATTTTGGGCGCACCCAGACCATTCACACGTCGGCCGTTTTAGCGGGGAATTAATTGCCACAGGCGACCTGTTTCCCGCCCGCTGGACCGCATGCCGATCTCCTGGGCCGTCACCAATAAAACTAAGGTATTTGTAACCATTGAATCATACTAACTTCTTGTGCGCGAGCTTTGCGCTTAACCATGTGAATAATTGCTGAACTCTTGGCATACGTGCTGTAAGGCGGCATCGCCAGTTTGGTCGCAGTAAAATTGCATGTGCGCGAACTTGATGTGAAATCATGTGCACCGTTAAAAATGTACCCTTCGCATCTTAAATTGTTGTCGCGAAGTGGCGTCGCTCGTCTTTTTTGATCTAATCACTTCCCTCACTTGGGCTTTGCTGTGTTTGCCCAAATTATCATGTGAGCCAGATCACTTCTTATGAGGGCGGTACCATATTCGCCAAGTTTTGTGCGAGACCTTTAGTATGTTAGCAACGGAGTCATGTTCGGCTCGTTGAGTGTTACACGAAGTTATCGATCGCTTGGGCGGCGTAGCACCAGCTGTGTCATATTCTAAATTCGCCTGCGGGCGTTAGGCTATGTAAGCCCCCTTTTCGGCTAAATATATCTCAGTAACGCGGACCCTTTTTGCCTTGCGAATTGGGTTTCTAACTAATTCGCCGCATCTCTTTGCGGCGCCGGATTCTGCCGACAGCTACGCTGTTCGCGTCGCCTTTGCTGTTGAGTAACTCGATTTTTATGAACAAACGTTGCCTTTGTGGGACTCATATGTTAAACTCCTCTTGATTTTGTACAGTTATGGGTGTTGTCTAGTAACAGTAGTGCGCCCATTAGCTGATGCTTATTTATAAGAATTAACGCAATGTTTGCGGCACGCTTTGCTGCCCCAATGTAAGAATGAAATAATAGACGCTTATCTAATTAAGAGACGCTTTATTCTTGGTCGATTTGTGCATGTTCTGTTTCAGCGTGCGCCCATCATTGAGAAGATAAATCTACGGTGGGGCCAGTGAGATCAGAGCGTGCAGGTAAGCTTGGTGGTGACATTGCCGTGGCTGAAAGAGCCCCACTTCATGATCTAAGTATTTTTGCCATCACGAAATCGTTGTGTGAGTTTATAATTCACGAGTACCCCTATCGACGGAGTGTCTTGAATACTTCGCCCCCCCCCCCCCGTCTAGCCGCCCAGGCCCGGTTATTCGGGTTAAGACAGGCTTGGTGTCGCCCTCATAATTTTGACGTACCCTATATATATGCCTCAACACGCTTGCCCCGAACGTATCGTGTGACTCACGCCCGACTCCCTGAGCGTTCCAGCCGTGGCCTTTAGCCTGTTTTTAGCAAATCTCAGGGCAAGTGTGCCAGTTTTCCAGGACTGATTCCGTGGTGCGATGCTCACCTTGGGTGGGTGTCGTAAAGTTGTTTTAATACCGTAACAGGCCAATACAAGCCGGTAGTACTGCAAAGGTCGTAATAGGGACATCACTGACAATAGCCGACCTGCGAATCATATACTTACTCGCGATCTTAAATTTTAAGAGGGTTTGGTGTTCTAGGATTAAATCTGAACCAAACCAGGATGATTAAAAAAACCACGCAAATGAAAAGCTAATCAGTTATTTAATTTTATTCTCTGCATAGGGTGTTTGAAAATAAGTCGGTAGCATTTTGTGGAATTAGAAGGCAAAAACCAAAGGATAAACGCCCTAGCGACTGTTACAATAATCAACTTTTATTCCAATTTTGTTGATATTCTACACAGTTTTGAGGAAAATCTAATTATTTTGAATTATAAAATAAAAGAGTAAACGGAGAAGTACAGTGTCCAATGCTAACTATGGTTTTAACATTTTTATTTTTCAATTATTATGAAGATGGAGGTTGTGAAATATTTATTGCAAGTTGATTAGAAATTTATTGATTTAGCTCTTTTACGTATTCGTCCCGGCTGTATAGTGTATATATTCTCTCCTTCTGCCACGTCCATTTTCGGTTTGTCTCCTTATTGAAAAATGTGTTCATGGTCGTTAGTTCATGTTTCTCTAGGAAAGTCACGAGAGCCTGTTTTCTCTCGTTCCTAGTACCGAGACCGTATCTCCGATGGTATTCTCTCCTTGCAACTATTTTCCAATCTTAGCATTAAAGTCGCCAATCAGTGGGGGTAAAGTGTGTCATATCTTCTTCGAGGGCTGTTTCGATACCTTCGTAAAGCTCATCCACTTCTTCGTCCGTGTGCGTGGAGGTTGGAGCGTATATCGGAATGATTTTAAGCAGGTATCTTTATGATAAACGGATAGTGACATGTATAACTCTTGGAGATATGGATTTAATGGATACAATCTCGTGTACCCATTTGTTAGGCCTTTATGATGTAAGATTCTGGGCAATCTTTCCAAGCAGCATCAAACAATACAAAAGGTACACTTGGGTGCAATTTGCCGGCCGCCGGCTCAATCGGTAGTAGGGGGCGGGATTGATGTCGGTAGAGTTAATGAAGTAAACAAAATGCCCAGCGCCAACAATTTTTTGAAGGTACGACAATTGCACCCCGGTGAACTGTGGAGAAATTGTAAACTCGGTACCTAGCAGATAATACTCCCTGCAAGATGGCTCCGATAAAACAACCGGACCGTAGCTAACACAAATCATATGCAGATAATTTAAAATAGTTTAATTTCATGCAAAAATAAGCTATAACATTTTTACATTGACAATCTTAATCCTAGCATGAAATGAAGGATGAGAGCCGCCTTAATTAAGTAACACATGCACTAAATGTACTTACAGTTTGGACAAACATATACGTTACAACAAGTTAAAAATGGGCCACTTCGTCAGCGGCTCGCTGCGACAGACGTAAAGCTCTGGATCTGGGCGTCGTTGCGTTTGTGGTTCGGCGTCGGCCAAGAACGTTTTGCGGTCGTCGGTGGCCTAGGGGGCCGGCAATAACAACGCCGCTCCCACAGGTCGAAAGGCCAAACCTCGGGACTAATTACGGTACCCTCTTGTGCCCTAATTGTGCGCCGGCGACAAGGAGAAGCGGGCCCGTGAAGGCTCGACAAATCGCCTCGCGGAACGTTGCGGCACGTGGCCCCGCAGGTCCAGCGACTCCAGAGCGAAAACGCAAATTGCGGCAAACACGGCTCGAAGGCGAAATGTTGCCTAGTACGTCTTGGCTGTAAGAGGGAAAACAGGGCTCTAATAGAACACGCACGGCCAGGCCTCTCAGCGTGAAATAGCTACTCACCCCAGATGGTTTTTGGGCGCAGAAAAGGAACAGCTCGAAATATGCTAACACCAAATAGATCCGCCTTAGCGAAGGAAACCAAAGTCCTTAATTGCGTTCGGGGGGCTTCATCCACGAAAACGTGAGGGCATTCCTAAGTTCACGTCTCCAACTCGACCAAATAGCCCTAAATAAGCATCCCCGAACTAGTGAATAGCACTAAAGAACTGCTCGCTTCGAAAGCTGGCGAAGAAGACGCGTAGCGAGTCTCGGCCTGCTAATGGTTTTTCCAGATAAAAGCTATCGCCAGAAGACACGGCCGAACGCCAATGCGCAACGCGCGGGAAAATAGCGTTCAAATTCAAAATTATGGCAGGCGGCGCATTCTGAACGTAACAACTCCCCCTTACCAGAACAGAAAAATTTCGCAGAAATTTTTTTTTCTACACGAAGAAATCTACGCCAGACAGCTTGGTCAGACAAAAAAAAAAGAAAAAAAACCAGAAAGGGCATCACCCCGCTAATACGCTTACGAACACACACACTTGAAAACCCAAACCCACCCCACGATAAGGCAACTACTTGAGAAGGCGGTAGTGACCCCAAGAGGCACCCGTGGCCAGATCAACTCCACGACAGGGATCGAGACGGCTCGTCGCTGCTGGGTGAAAATGCTGCGCCGGTGAGCAGTCCCGTAACGACCCATCGCGAGGAAGCTCCAACCCCAAGAACCCTCAACATCACCCCGTATCCTCCCAAGTACCCCCCCTGACAACTTCCTACAAAACAAAACCCGAGGCGGAAGCAAGACCTCCACAGTTGAGGTACTGTGAGACCGAAATGGGACAACACTAAGCAGCGAAGACGGTTAGGGTTCTTCTAGAAGGCAAAATCGGCACTAGCCGAAGTAACATTCGCAA
Organism: Agriotes lineatus; assembly: GCA_940337035.1. Taxonomy (NCBI): domain Eukaryota; kingdom Metazoa; phylum Arthropoda; class Insecta; order Coleoptera; family Elateridae; genus Agriotes; species Agriotes lineatus. Next base: position 46,741 of record CALNHX010006574.1, read on the forward strand.
TAAAAAAAAACCGATAGGGCCATACCCTAAAGAGGCCCACCCGAAAGTGGCCAAATAGTAAACCTCACCGGAGGGAAAACACGATGCCAAAATTCCTAAAGGTGACCTACCCGAAGATGCCTTGAAGACGGGAAAGCAAGTTGAATACGCTCCCCAAAATAGTGACCTACCCTACAAATGCCCAACCAACCACCCTAGACTCTATACGAAAGGGACACTAGTCCATAGCCGAGTCGTCATAAGGCTTCAAATCTTTGGCGTGCCAAGTACCCTTCATCACATTCCCATCCGGATCTTTAAGCTCATACACCCACCGAGAGAATTTCCGATTAATAATGAACGGGCCCACAAACTTCGCGGCGAGCTTGGCCGTGAATTGGCGTGCGGCATCCGACAACACGTAGTTCCTACGCAACACGGCTTGTCCAGGAACATACTCTAGGGGACGGCGGCGAAGATCGTAACGCGCTTTAGATTTCTCATACGCTTTACCTAGCCGACGTTTTACCTCTACATAAAGTTTATTGATGAGCGAGGCACGGGCATTCAAGTCTTTACTACGATCGAATTGGAGCTCAGGGTTCACGTTGTCCGGGGGAGGTTCGTGTTTAAGCGAGATCTCTCTACCAAAATTAATAAAGTACGGGGTCTTCCCCGTAACTTCATGAACCGAAGTGCGAATCGCGCAAGCGACATGAGAGAGATATCTGTCCCAATCTTGATGATGATCGGCGACATACGCGGTCAACATGGTCTTCAACACTCGATTTATACGTTCGGTGGGGTTGGCTTGAGGGTGGTAATTGGCCGTAAACGAAATCTTACACCCATATCGGTTCGCTAGGGACTGAAATTCGCGGCTACGAAATTGGACGCCATTATCACACACAATGCGCTTTGGAGCGCCAAACATCAGGAAAACATCTTCCTCAAAATGACGGGAGACCAAATTAGCAGACGCGGAGCGCAAGGGGAACGTGAGTGCGAATTTACTAAAGCAATCGGCCACAACCAGAATATACGCATATCCTCGCGATGATCGAAGCAACGGGCCCACAATGTCACCACAAATGACTTCCCAAGGCTTCGAGATAAGGGAATGACCTCCCATAAAACCAGCAGGGGCTCTTTGTTCGGGTTTAATGCGCTGACACGTTTCGCAACGGCGGACATACGCGGCTACGTCGTATCGTAATCTCGGCCAATAGTACTTATGCGCGATACGATGGAAAGTTTTATTTACGCCAGTGTGACCAGCGGTGGGGTCGTCGTGATTCTGCCTAATAACTTCGCGGCGCCGGGGTTTAGGGACCACGAGCTTCCAATGGTCTTCCTCATCATCCGCTAGATCAGGGTAGTTAGACCGATCATACTTAAACAGCTGACCGTTATCAAGTCGCCACTGAGGGAATTTTCGAGGGTTAGTTCCAATCTGATGACACATACGCCTATACCACGGGTCGCGAATAGGTTCGGGTGGAACATTAACTGTATCAATAACCGGAACAGCACGAGATAGAGTATCCGGCACAACATGCTCTTTGCCTTTACGATGGACAATGTTGAAGTCATACTGCTGCAGACGGACAGCCCAACGCGCAATGCGACCAACCGGGTCCTTAATATCGTTAAGCCACTTCAGGCTATAATGGTCTGTCACCACGGTAAATTTTGTTCCCTCAACATACGGTCTAAGTTTCTCTATCGCGAAAAGGACAGCCAAACATTCACGCTCAGTCGTGCTAAAGTTGCGTTCATTCTTAGTCAGCGAACGGCTAATGTAACAAATGACCTTTTCACCATCGGCCTGTTGTTGGGTAAGGACCGCGCCGATGCCATAACCCGAGGCATCAGTTTGTATTACAAAGGGCACGGAGAAATCCGGGCATGCCAAAATCGGGGCCGAAATCAAGTGTTCCTTGATTGTGCGGAAAGCATGTTCACAACGCTCATTCCATACGAACTTAGCGTTCTTCCGAAGAAGAGTCGTCAGCGGGCCTATAAGTGACGAGAAGTTTGGCACGAAGCGTCGGTACCATGACGCCATACCGATAACACGGCGTACCTCGGAAACCGAACCAGGAGTAGGAATACGCGTGATCGCCTCCACTTTTTCCGGGTCGACCAACAAACCCTTCGAATTCACCAAATAACCAAGATACTTAAGCTCGGGCTTACAAAAGTGGCATTTGTCCTTACTTAGGGTAAGGCCAGCAGACAACAAACGAGATACAACCTCCCGAAGAACTGACAGGTGCTTATCGAAGGTGGGCGTACAGATCACAATATCGTCAAGGTATGTAAACACATAGGGTTCTAAATCGGCGCCAACTACACGGTCGATTAACCGCTGCCAAGTGGCCGGGGCCGTATGCAAACCGAACGGTAGGCGACAAAACTGATACAACCCGCGATTGGGGACAGTAAACGCAGTTAAAGGCCTCGAGGAGGCTGCAACAGGAATTTGCCAATACGCCGATTTAATATCGAGAGTGGTGAGGTAGTGCGCATCACGAAGTTTATCCAGTGTACTCGAGACATACGGAATAGGATAAGCATCAGGCTGACTAACTTTATTGAGACGGCGAAAATCAACACAAAAACGATAGCTATCATCCTTTTTCCTGATCATAACAATAGGTGATGACCAAGCGGAAGTGGACGGTTCCACAATTCCCTCTTCCAACATCTTTTCCAACTCCAGATCCACCTGTTTCTGAAGAGCAGGGGAAATAGGATAGTATCGCTGTTTGATAGGGGGCGAAGTCGTCTTAATTTCATGCTCAACTAAATGCGTACAACCGAGTTTATCACCCATCTGCTCAAAAATGTTCTTAACGAATACGTCAAGTTGCTCGCGCTGAGACTGCGTCAAATGTTCGACGGCCTGGATAGCGTTCACGACAGGAACTAAGTCATCCTTAGAAAACGTCCATTCATTACTTCGAAGGTCCGGCACGATACCCATGCGACGCCAAAAATCAGTACCCAAAATTAAAGCATGTGGTATAGAAGGCACAACTATTACGTCCATAAAGCAAACTTTGTCGCGAAGAGTTATCGGGGCCGTGACAGTCCCTAAGCTTCGACATTCCATGCCATTAGCGATACGACACACGGGGGCTTGACTTGACTCAAGTCGACAATGGCCTTTTACCAATTCCCAACCTTCTCTACCTAGGATCGTGCGTGAAGCGCCAGAATCCAATAATCCAAGAAGCTTATTTCCAAAAATAGAGATCTGGAGATAGGGTCGCTCATCAGGGCCAGCATGACTCAAAATAAAATCTAGAACCGCTTTTGAACAGGAGGCCTCCATAACAAAACTAGTGACCTGAGGATTTTGTCTAACGCACGCTAGTCGGTCTCCTAACGGCGCTGAATTCCGTTTCCCGAACACGAAGGGCACGTCCTAATCGTAACGTCGGGTTTCCCGCAGCGAAAACAATGACGTCTCCTCGGCGAGGGACAATCGATAGAACGATGATTAAGTTGATTGCAATTCCAACAACGCGGTGGAGAAGCACCGACAGGATTATTCAATTTTGCGAAAGAATCTCTAGAGGGAGCGCAATTATCATTGGGCGAAACGGCGATCGTATGAACCCTAGGATGGGCTCTAGGCCTTTGATACGCGAGGTCAGGCTCTAACATGCGACTAACGTTAGTTGGGGGTCCACGAAACCCTTGAGCACATACGTGTGCATCTTCAATTTCCTTACAAGTCTGGATCAAATTTGCGATAGTATGGATAGTCTCCAGGGCCAAATGTGTTTGGAAATGCGGCAATAAGTTTCGTCGGATCAAGCTAAGCCGCGTATACGTCGAGGGCACCGAAGGTAAACGGCGGAATAAATTTTCCATGACAGCCACGAAGACAGTGACCGGCTCGTCAGCACCTTGAGTGCGATTCCGAATCTCATCCCATAACCCGGACTCATAATCGCAAGGGAGAAAGGCGGCACGCAATGCCCTAACTAAAGCATCCCAATCACATACTGTATCCCTAATCGAACGGTACCAAATTAATGCGTGATCAGTAAAGAATTCGACAGCTGACCGGAAGAGTTGCTCTTTCGAAACACCACGTGCGATACGTAATTCCTCTATTCTTTCCAGAAAACTAGACAACCCCGAATGGCCATCAAAACTAAGGTTCCATTTATTAATCGGTAAGTAATTGTTACAGCGAGACGCGGGTTCAAACGCTTGGGTGCTATTTAGGCCCAAAGGCGATTGGAATGAACGAGGGTTACTAATGCCAGGCAAACTAAATCGGACTTGCGAAGGGAACTCGACAGGAGCTCTAGATTGACTCTGAGGATGATCGTGCGCATCATCGAGACTTTGCTCATCGACCTGCGAAGAATTGTCATCAAAATTTAATAAGTTAGCCACCCGTGAAACCGAAGGTGCTATAGTTTCGCTAACCGACGCTAATTTCACTTCCAGATCATCCATAGCTGTTAAGCAGCGATTATACAACTCATTCCTCCTATCGCACAAAGATCCCGTAGGGTTCAAGCGTTCCAGACGATTCGACACATGCAACAACCTAGTCTGAAGGCGCTTATAATCGTTGCTATTACGAACAAGATGCCCCAGGGCCGAAATTTCCTCCACTAAAATTCCCAGTTTCCGGAAACAAATATCTAGTTCCTCCTCAATATTCAATTCAATTCCGGGAAAAGATGCGTTCCCAGATTTCTCTAGTCTAATCCGTGCACGAAAGAGCTTACGCTTATCCCCAGAATTACCGTCACAACAGACACCCCTAATTCGCAGTTCGTAATCTAACTCCTCTACAAGAAGCCAATCGATATCCATACTGAATGATTATGACAAGAAAACCCAGTAGAAAATTGACAGATAATAAATAATAAAAGCGCGCGACGCGAAGGCACACGAGGGACGCAACGTGCAAAACTTTGATAACTAATCACGATCAAAGAATGTCTTACTACTAAATTTAGAACAACAAAACGCGGGCTACCAGCGTACAATCGCAAGAAGTTCTCCAGGCACTTATCAAATAATCCAGAAGCAAAAAAAAATTGAACGCGGTCCAATAGCAATAACCTCCGAACCAGAGCACAATTACATAAATTTGCAATATTTAAAATAATGGGTTAGGTTCATGCACAAATCTTAATAACTAATGGAATAAATATAGCTTAAAATACTGTTAGTACAACGCATGCAATATTATCACTAAATATTTAAATCGGCGCAAAACATCCTAACAATTCGAATGCAAAAGAAATGGTTCGCTAGCTACGGTTATCACATTAAATGGCAAAATTTGGAAACGCCAAAGCGCACTTAACAAAAACAGGCCCCACGTTGGGCGCCAAGTCCTTCTTGTTAGGCCTTTATGATGTAAGATTCTGGGCAATCTTTCCAAGCAGCATCAAACAGTACAAAAGGTACACTTGGGTGCAATTTGCCGGCCGCCGGCTCAATCGGTAGTAGGGGGCGGGATTGATGTCGGTAGAGTTAATGAAGTAAACAAAATGCCCAGCGCCAACAATTTTTTGAAGGTACGACAATTGCACCCCGGTGAACTGTGGAGAAATTGTAAACTCGGTACCTAGCCGATAATACTCCCTGCAAGATGGCTCCGATAAAACAACCGGACCGTAGCTAACACAAATCATATGCAGATAATTTAAAATAGTTTAATTTCATGCAAAAATAAGCTATAACACTTTTACATTGACAATCTTAATTCTAGCATGAAATGAAGGATGAGAGCCGCCTTAATTAAGTAACACATGCACTAAATGTACTTACAGTTTGGACAAACATATACGTTACAACACGTTAAAAATGGGCCACTTCGTCAGCGGCTCGCTGCGACAGACGTAAAGCTCTGGATCTGGGCGTCGTTGCGTTAGTGGTTCGGCGTCGGCCAAGAACGTTTTGCGGTCGTCGGTGGCCTAGGGGGCCGGCAATAACAACGCCGCTCCCACAGGTCGAAAGGCCAAACCTCGGGACTAATTACGGTACCCTCTTGTGCCCTAATTGTGCGCCGGCGACAAGGAGAAGCGGGCCCGTGAAGGCTCGACAAATCGCCTCGCGGAACGTTGCGGCACGTGGCCCCGCAGGTCCAGCGACTCCAGAGCGAAAACGCAAATTGCGGCAAACACGGCTCGAAGGCGAAATGTTGCCTAGTACGTCTTGCTGTAAGAGGGAAAACAGGGCTCTAATAGAACACGCACGGCCAGGCCTCTCAGCGTGAAATAGCTACTCACCCCAGATGGTTTTTGGGCGCAGAAAAGGAACAGCTCGAAATATGCTAACACCAAATAGATCCGCCTTAGCGAAGGAAACCAAAGTCCTTAATTGCGTTCGGGGGGCTTCATCCACGAAAACGTGAGGGCATTCCTAAGTTCACGTCTCCAACTCGACCAAATAGCCCTAAATAGGCATCCCCGAACTAGTGAATAGCACTAAAGAACTGCTCGCTTCGAAAGCTGGCGAAGAAGACGCGTAGCGAGTCTCGGCCTGCTAATGGTTTTTCCAGATAAAAGCTATCGCCAGAAGACACGGCCGAACGCCAATGCGCAACGCGCGGGAAAATAGCGTTCAAATTCAAAATTATGGCAGGCGGCGCATTCTGCACGTAACAAGTGTTCTGTTAGAACAATTTAATCCGGTGTCGTCATTAATCAGCTTTTCAAGCACCGATGATATTGTTGGTACTTTATTAATTCTGGTTGTATATTTCATATATTTTTCGCCAAATTAAATCCTCGTCGTGCTCGCCCAGTTTTCTCATAACACCGCAATCGGGTCGCTTTTTACGCTGTAGTCCGTCGGCGTTGTTTATAATTCTTCTTACCGGCGTGTAGGGGACTTTAGTCAAAAATGCTGTTTTTGTTAACGCTTGCTTCTCTTCGGTTACTTTGAGCCCGTCATAAACGTTGATCACAATTTGTTTAGCATCCGAAGACAAGTGTGTACACTCTCGTTTTTCACCATTATTTTCTAGGTTTACAGCGACTCCGTCCTTGTTGTCTGTGTCACTCCACGGTCTCCACATTTTAAACTCTTGATTTGTTTCACTACGCTTTTGAAACTCAACTAAAGGTAATTTTAAGAATACTTATATTACGCGAGACATTATAATTATGGGTGTAATTATACAAGTAATTAAAATTGTTGAAATATATGTCAAGTATACACAATAGAAACGAGTAATGACAATTTAACGACTTTACTGAGTCCGTCCCCTGGTAATAAGTCTGTTGTAAGCCGTGTTCGAACACTTAAGGATTATAAACCCATAACCAAACAGCTTGACGTCGACGATAACCAGTGTGTCCCCCCACCTCTAACTAATGCATCAGAGACTTGGTCATTCACGGCAACCAGTATAAGGAAGTAACGCAGAGGGCAATGGAACGATCGACGCTGGTATACGACTACAAGACAAGAAACGAAACGACTGGATACGAAATATGACAAGAGTCGAAGACGTAGCTCAGCGCATAGCAAGTGTAAAATGACAGTAGCGGACACCGAATGAGAAGACAAGACAACAGATGGAGTAGGAAAGTGGCCGAGTGTAGTATAACTGTATAATACTTCAGTAAGAGTAGAGCAAACAGCATAAAAACTTGGATAATTTTTTCATGGCTACCATGATTTAATAAAATGTTGAAAAAACAAGGTGTTTTATGTTGGTGGCACTGTAAGTCTATGCCAAATTGCAGGTTAGCAGGTTTTGCGTCAGTCTGTGTCAAAACTGACGCAAAACCTAACCTGCTAAAAAATTTTCATGTTGACACGATCGTAGAAAAAAAAAATTTTGTTATTGGTCTATCTGTCAGTCTGTGTATGTGTCTGTCTGTGGGTAAAGAGAATATCTCAAATTGGAATTGAAACTTCATATATAGGTTTTGTGTACTATCTAGATGCGACACAAGATTTTGAAGAAAATCGCATACCGGAAGTATGGTGTTTACTCTTGTGAATTTTAGGTTCTCTGTCGATTTTTTCAAAAACGGCTTTAACGATTTTTTTAAACTTTTATTACATTTTTAATGTGTATTGATGTATGTTCTTATCAGTACCTTAAGTAACACAACGAATCTTCCTGCCATATTTCACGTTCCTACGCAGAACTAATTTTTATTTAATTGTACCGGTATCCGGTCAAATGCCCGCTGTCAAAAGCCCGCCGGCCATTTGATCGCCGGTCAACTGCCCGCGAGGTGAAATGCCCGAGAGGTTAAATGCCCGCTGGTCAATGGCCTGCCACTACTTAATCCCGCAGGTCGTAAGACCGCCAAATATTTTAAAAAAATATAAAATTTTAAATTTTAACAGTAGTTTCTGTAGATATCCTTTGTTGTATAATTTCGTTTTAAAAGATGTACCTCTATATCCATAGCAACCTGTGTTCAAGTTTATCACGTTATATTTTAACGGTAAAATCGTTGCCGTGTATTTGCGAATAACAGAAAGTATTAAATTCCTTTGGGATAAGTGGGATGGCTTAGTATAGAGCGGCCCAGTATTTCCGTAAGATTGACAAAGGTCCAACGACTACCTTTCTCAGAATTATAAGGGCAAAATGAGGACAACCCCAACGGCCGCACTTGAGGTAATATTGTGACTCCCGGGCCTCGACACTTGGATAAAGAGAGAGAAAATGACTACCCACTCCAGAATGCGGGATACGGGGCTTTGAAATGGCCAGGGAGTTCGCACGGGCCATGCTAGGATCGCCGACATGGATGCTAGAGACGTATCGCTATCAGCCCACAAGGTAACCGAAGCAGAAGACCGACCAAGGTTAGAAAAAGGATATTCTCTCACTATCCCAACAAGGGAACAGTGGGAGCAACAAAGGGTTAAGCTCCAGTCGAATGCCTTGATATGCTACACAGATGGTTCTCTAGTGACGGAAAGGCAATCCTCTGGAGCAGAAATTTATATCAATTTTTAATACAATTTAAATAGAACGCTTTAGCTATTCTGAATGCAGGAATGTAAATGAAATTGATAAAGGCATGCAAGGCTATCCACATATTTTTATAATCAACATTGCGCAAAACTGCAGAAAATTTTAATTAAAATGTTGGTTTGAATAATAATAACATAAAAATATGAATAACTTATTTGATTCACCATGTTATTCCAAGCAGAAGTTTATGCCATCCTGTCGGTGGCAACAAGGAACGAGGTTAGGATATCCCCAGAGCAAAAAAATTATATTTGCCCTGATGGCCACTAAAAGCAATCCTCTCGGCCAGGACAAGATCAGCTCTTGTCCAGGAATGTGGAGATACTTTAGCTGAATTGGCAAGAGAAAAGGACATAGAGCTCGTCTGGGTCCCAGGACCAACAGGTGTCCAAGGTAACGAGAAGGCGGACGAACTAGCCAAACTCGGAGCCGGGGAAACTTATTTTGGACCGGAACCCCTTCTGGGTATAACAAGGCAGCAGGGTTCGGCAGCCCTAACGGAGTGGGCCTACAAGACCAGCGAGGAAAAGTGGAAAGGATGCAGGGACTGTCGTCAGACAAAGTACCACATAGCAGGATTTGATTCAAAGAAATCGCTCTGGCTAATGGGAAGAAGCCGAAGAACCACAAATCTTTTGATAGAGATCTTGACAGGCCACTGTAAATTAAAGAGACAACTAGCACTGATAGGAGTAGAGAAAGATCCCATTTACCCAAGATGTGGGAGGGATGAGGAAACGTCCTTTCACTACTTAGGAGAATGCGAGGCGTTCCAGAAACTGAGGTATAGAACCTTTGGAGCACCTACGCTGCGAATGGAAAAGTTGAACTCCCTATCCTGAGCCGATATTCTGATCTTCATTAGAAAATCAGGAAGGTTTAAGCAGGGGAAGATCCCATCGAAGAGGACGATAATGATGGTTGAGGGGATGACATCGGGTTGTTCACACAACTACTACTACTAGCCACGCTTATACGAAATGTCGGTCACGCGTACCAATTCTAAGTATAGCTACAGCAACGATCAAAATAGATCTCTCAAAGTATATGAGGCGGAAAAATGCGAAACTACAAAAATTGTCCTTACAGGCATAAACCAAAACACATAATTTTTTAAATCGAAGCATCTCGTATTCGAAACAAGGTTTAAGAAATGTTGAAGTTTGTTGAAATGAATTTGGCAAAATTCCCAATTAGTAAGATAAAATGGCAACAGCTGATTACACGTTAAGGCAATCCACAGCCGCTTTGTCAAATGTTTTAATGGTCACTGTATATCATACCGTGCAGTGTTAACACAGAAAAGCAAAGGTAATTATGTTACCAATTTTAAAACAAATAGTTGACAAGATGTGCTTATCAAATTGTTTTCACGTAAAATGGTAGGTACCAAAAACGACCAGAGCAGTTAAAATAGTGTTTATGTAGTGTAGATATTTAACATACCGTGGTTTGTCATACCTCTGATCATAGGCAATTTACATGGCATATCATGGTTATGCACATGCTTGCTCACCATTTTTATGGAAAAGTGGTACTAAATTCAAAGAGAATAATTTTCCGCGTCGGTTAGTATTAAAAACTTATTGGCTAATGTTAATTGTGCATAAAAATATTAAATTTAAAATTTAGATATTCCCCTCACTTATATTTGGTAATATCTAAATTTTAAAATTAATAGTTTTATGCAAAGGTAACATTATCCAATAAGTTTTTATTACTAAACGACGCGGAAAATTATTCTCTTTAATTTAGTACCACTACCATTTCTTTCCATGCAAATGGTGAGCAGGATTATGCATAACCATGACAAGTTATGTAAATAGCCTATGTTCAGAGGTATGACCAACCACCCGGTATATAGTGCATGTATATCCTGTTGTGGGACACCCTCTACATAAGAGTAGTTCGTTTATATTCTGTTTGATGTACTAGATACGTAAAGAAAATGGTGGTTTGTGCAGTTATTTACAATTTTTTCTGTTAGATTGACTCTCTATTTGTTACTTCCTAGAATTTTATGTTATTCAATGTAAGTAAACATATCAGAACTCAGTTGTAGGGAATTTGAAATATGCAAATAGACCTAGGCCACTTAATGTAACTACATTGCTGGGGGTTTTGTTTTCAGAATCAAGATGGACGTGAAGCAAGAATTACTTGACAATAATTTGTTAAGTGTAATTACCACGAACTTACATCAACCACAAGTTGAAGAAAATAAAGTAGTCGCAAACTTACATGTACAGCAAGACATCATCGAAGCCACTATCGACAACATGGTTTATCACGGATTGAATATCAAACAAGAGGAAGTTGATATAAAAGATGAACTGCTTGCTACATCTACAGCAGTAGAGAAAGATGAGTTAGTCAACCATATGAGAACAGATACACAAGAGACACCTTATTCTTGTTCAATTTGTGAGTTTAAAACAGCTAAGAAAAGTAATTTAGTTCAACATATGAAGATACAGACAGGAGGCAAACCTTATTCTTGTTTAACTTGTGAGTTTAAAACTGTTGAGAAAAGTTATTTGGTTAACCATATAAAGATACATACAGGAGAAAAACCTTATGCTTGTTCAATTTGTGAGTATAAAACAGCTTCGAAAAGCCATTTACTTACACATTTGAATAGACATACAGGAGAAAAACCTTATTCTTGTTCAATTTGTGAGTTTAAAACAGCTGGCAAAAGTAATTTAGTTAGACATATGAAGATACATACAGGAGAAAAACCTTATGCTTGTTCAATTTGTGAGTATAAAACAGCTTCGAAAAGCCATTTACTTATACATTTGCTTAGACATACAGGAGAAAAACCTTATTCTTGTTCAATTTGTGAGTTTAAAACAGCTGACAAAAGTAATTTAGTTAAACATATGAAGAAACATGCAGGAGAAAAACCTTATGCTTGTTCAATTTGTGAGTTAAAAACAGTTGAAAAACGTAATTTAGTAGAACATATGAAGATACATACACTAGAAAAACCGTATTCTTGTTCAATTTGTGAATATAAAACAGCCCGAAGAAATCAGTTAGTTCAACACATAAAAATGCATACAGGAGAAAAACCTTATGCTTGTTCAATTTGTGAATATAAAACAGCTTCGAAAAGCCATTTACTTACACATTTGAATAGACATACAGGAGAAAAACCTTATTCTTGTTCAATTTGTGTGTTTAAAACAGCTGACAAAAGTAATTTAGTTAAACATATGAAGATACATGCAGGAAAAAAACCTTATGTTTGTTCAATTTGTGAGTTTAAAACAGTTGAAAAAAGTAATTTAGTTAGACATATGAAGATACATACAGGAGAAAAACCTTATTCTTGTTCAATTTGCGAATATACAACAGCTCTGAAAGGTAATTTAGTTCAACATAGGAGGATACATACAGGAAATAAACCGTATTGTTGTTCAATTTGCGATTTTAAAACAGCCACGAAAAGTTATTTACATAAACATATGAAAAAACATATAGGAAAAAAACCGTAATCATTTTCAATTTGTGAGTTAAAACAGATGAGAAAAGTAATTTAATTAAACATATGAAACTACATACAGGAGAAAAACCTTATTCTTGTTCAATTTGCGAATGTAAAACAGCTCAGAAAGGTAATTTAGTTCAACATAGGAGGGTACATACAGGAAATAAACCGTATTGTTGTTCAATTTGCGATTTTAAAACAGCTACGAAAAGTAATTTACTTAAACATATGAAAAAACATAGAGGAAAAAAACCGTAATCATTTTCAATTTGTGAGTTAAAATAGATGAGAAAAGTTATTTAGTTAATCATATGAAAATACATTCAGGAGAAAAACCTTATTCTTGTTCAATTTGTGAATATAAAACAACCCAAAAAAATCATTAAGTTCAACATATGAGGATACATTGCAATGGTTTTAAGCCCTGAATCCCACCTCTGTGAGCACTGCAAAGTAATGAATAATTCATAAAAGCCCAGAATGGGAGATGGTATCTAATTGCAATAAGTAAAATGAATCAGACTTGAAGTAGTAATCATATTTGCAAAGCAATGCCAGTAATAAGTAAATTAATTTCATAACATAAGGAAAAAGGCAGAGCTCAAAACCGTAGAGAATGGATTCACACAATATTTAATTAATTTAAAATAATAAAAGGGATGATGAAATGTCAAAGCCAATCCAATTAAGAATGAATCGATTATGAAAATAATTATTACATGCTTGTCGAGTGTATTTGCAAGTCATAAGTCATTAATAAAAAAAAATCTCTTTGAGCGTATAATAATATGGTAATAAAGCAAAATGCTAAAAGAAAAGTGCAACGAGCACAAATTAACAGATCTAAGGCAATTAATAAACAAAATGGATCATCAATATTCAAGATTAGTTGCAATCCAAACAGTGAATTGACTTAAAAGTGAAAAATGAAATGGACATTTATTTGAACACCAAAGTTATTAAAAAAGGAAGTGCGCGAAATGAATAATTAATCAGTGCAACTGATATGCGAAAGGACTGTTAAAAGAGTGCAGTGCGAAAAATATCGAAAGACATTAATTGCAAAATTATAGGAAAATTTAGTAAATAAGTTACTATTGTAAAAGTTTTTAGATTTAAGCATTTTAATTGTAAAAAAGTGGACGTGACTACCTCCCTGGACTTTCCCATACTGGAAACTGTTCATATCGTCTTTATTCAACAGTCTTTACAACATATCAAAATTTCAACTCGATGACTCACGTCTTCACCGTGATAAGCGTTTACACTTTCACGTAAATTGCGGGTAAATATAAAAGAATGTGTAGTTCAAAACGTGACCACCGAGCTTCTGTAGATGGCGCCAAGTGGACAAGCCGCCACTGTGTTAGTTTATGTATTATTTTCCTCAAAACGGCTGTAGCACCGAGGTGAAATTTTCTAAGTACCTGGAAATTATACTTTCTAGGGCATACAAAATCGATTTTTTTATTTTCGCGGAAAAAGATTCTTTGACGCAAAAATATAACAACCGTTAGAATAAAAAAATTATTTTTCAAAAATAGAGGGGGAGGGGGCCGGTGCGCTTACATATATCCACGAGTGTAATATTTTTTACATATTCATATGCTCCATTATGCACTGAGCAATTCAGTGAAAACCCCAGCTACCTATCTTGTTTTGTTTATTAATTAAAGGGGTTTAAATTTTCAAACTTCAAAGCTTCGTAGAGGGCGCCACAGATAATTCATGAGATTCTTTAAAAAACAGATCGATAGCCCTTTTCGGGGTCTATCAGTGTATGAAGCTTAAACAAATTCCTGTGGGCAGTTTTTGAGAAATGATTTTTAGAAAATTTCCAAAATTTTGAAAATTTGTAATTTAGGCCCCTTAATATTTTTCAAAACACTTTTTATATCACCTCATGTTAGCCTTCATATACTATTCAGAAAAAAAATCAATTGAATCGATTCATCCGTTTTTGAGTAATAGGGCGTTAAACTCAAAATTTTCAAAAAATTATAGCGCCCTTCATTTTAAACCTAGCGAGTTCGGCAAAAAACTAACAGATTTGTCTTATGACCCTCTATCGTTATCCGCGATAAAATTTTCAAAATTTTAATCACGAAAACAGTGATACCAAAAAAACGTGTAACTTCCGCTTCCAAAGCGCATCAAAATCGGAGCAATACTTTCGGCTGTAGGAGCGTCACCCACACACAGACAGACATTTTTTAAAAACCACTTTTTGGGTTCCTAGAGGCCCAAAACGGATATTTCTGTGAAAATCTCGATTTCCAACATTTTCATGATTCCAAGACTTCCCTATACCTATGGGTATGGGAAAGTAAAAAGTACCTAAGTTGAATAAGTTCGAATATCCGTTTTATGAATTTGATGTGCATTTGTTTATAACGAATTTGAAAAAATTAACAATTGAATAAATTATTGCTGACAGCTTGGTTTTTGCATCTCCAATTAATTTAAGATTTTCACTGTTAAATATCAAAATACATTCAAAATAATAGCACCATTGTGACGAGTAAAATTCAGTGCATCCGGGGAAATGAAGGCATAATTTTCCCTGAGTTTGTGAAATTTTCATCATCGGCTTCCCAGCGACCATCGCACCAAAGATCCAGCTTCGTACCGGCAACTACAGGCATCGTGTGGGGATCCTAGGCACGACACCACCGGCAACCCCATCCAGCTCCTGCATGCACGGCACATCATTCCAGGGCCCCCCGCAGAAGATTTGGCCCAGTTTGACCCTTCCGAGCATCGAGGCGCTGCCTGCGTCAAATTATAAGGTCAGTTTATGAAGCCAATTTAAATGCTACGGACGTGAAACTTACCGGACACATAAAGAAAGCTGCTCCGAAGCTGATTCCAAGCATTTCAAACCTTCAGTTAGCCTAGATCTGATAATTGGAAAATGTAGAAGTGAGGTTAGGATTTTGCAGCGTTGATTTGAGAAACAACGAAGTTGCGTTTTCGCTTAAAACAAAAGACGAGCTACTGACGCTTTAATTAAGCAGTGAGCAGATCTAACAGGTAATTTTAAATTCTCCCTAAAATTACCTGTTAGATCTGCTCACTGAGTTGTAATTAATATTGAAAAACACTGAACGACCAGCACTTGATAAATTTCATAACGTAAATTTGTGACAGATTAGCTCGAGTGAAGCATATTAGTTTGCATTTGACCTACGCTCCAGTGGCGTACGAATAAATTTCAAAAACTAACTGTGAACCCATACCTTGAGTAAGAGCTCATGTCTGCCGTGAGTTTAGCCAACCAAATTTAAATTGCAGGTAGATTAAATCACAAGTAGGGGCTTACGATCATTTATTTAAACTTGAGTTACTATACAGCTCATTTTTAATTATCCCTGAGAGACTTAGTTAATTCATTAGTTCTTTGACGAACCCAAACTAAAAATATTTGCTTTGGTTGCTCTAGTTATTTATTTAAAATTAAATTATCATAATTTAGAGAACAATAACCACGCCAACATACAGGAGATAAACCTTATTGTTGTGTAGTTTGCACGTATAAAACGCCTGAGAAAAATAGCTTAGTTCGACATATGCGGATTCATACCGTAGAAAAACCTTATTCATGTATAATTTGTGAATATAAAGCTACTCAGAAATGTTTTTTAGTTAAACATATGAAGACGCATATGAGAGAAAACCATTAGATCGATAACCTCGGGGTGATTCAAAACTTGTCTATGTATGAGAATGTGAGAGTAAATAAAAATGTCATGTTGAATTGTGTGTAAAGTTATATTATGTATTAATATTGCACTCATATTTATATGTACAAAATAGAATTGGAAAGATATAAGTTATGTAATTATATGGTTTATAGGATAATTGAGCAGCGGTGCGATAATTCAACAATATTTCGTTAAACATTAAACATATTTAAGCATTTTTATCTATTTCAAAACGTTTCTTATTTCTATGTTATAAAAATTAATGTAAAATTAAACTTTCTTTTAATTGTACAGGATTAGATATGTAATACCTACTTTACATTTAATAAAAATTTTAATACTTGATAAAAAAATTTAGATCAATACGAGGCACACTGCTAAAGTTCGCGGAATCGAGTACTCCTTGCATTTCCAGCGTTCTGCAATTGTCATATTCGTAAAATTTGACGTTTTTAATCTATAATTCAGTTGACAGTTCGATTTCAAACCGAGCAGTTTCGTTTCAATAGAATTTAACAGAGCAATAATTGTGTGAAAAATGGAAATTTCGAATCGTGATTTTCGAGTGTTGATCTTTTATGATTTTCGATACGGTTTGAAATAAATCTTTAGCTTCGCCTATTAGTTTCGCCAATTAACCATCTATTTCAGGCCAGCCTGTATATTTTCACTTGAGTTATAATCCGCTGTATTTCAAATTTAAATATCAAATATTGTTCCGCGCATGAATACCGATTTTGGTTTCCCCGAAATTCGCTTGTTATCGCTCCGCTTCAGCTGGCAGCTGTTTTTCGCGTAGCGTCCATTCGATTTTTGCACCGTAATTAATGAACTTCGTTTGTGAGCTGATGACTAAAATCAGGTATGCTTGTACTTCCTTCTTTGATATTCAAATTTAGTAATTTTCCCTTTCTTAGCTCTTAATTGACATTTTGAACCCACAACTCCAATCTGGACGCTTTTGCCGTTCCATTATCGATTTCGTCAAACGAGGTCAATGCTGTTGCTAACATAGAACCCGAAGATAATCCTGGGTTTGCTCCGACCGCATTTTGGAACCGACTTATCTCCTGCTTGCAACCGATTTTTTACAAGCCAGGTTAGTTCTATTTGGACGTTTATCGATTATTAATAAATTTATAAATAATAATTGCACCTAGATCTTCAAATGCACCTTATTACATACGCTGTGATTTGATATGTATTAATTGTTTGCAACTTTTGAAATTTATATTATTACAGAAAGCTCATTCTAATATTTACTAAGCAATTTTTGTAAAAGGTGCTTACACGCCGCTTTGCTATTAACACCGAGTTAACGGTTAAAATATATGACTGTGGTAAGCTTACCCCATGATTGGATTGTGTTCAAATTAAATCTAGGACCCAAAAGAGGTTCACTTTTTACTGTCGTGCGTGCTGCATTTTTAGCATAATTACAGTACTGTATTAAGACATTTTGATTCTATTACAAACAATTTAAAGATTTATACCTGATGTTGCAAGACAACTGTTAATTGATTATTAAATAAACTTTAGTTGTTTGTTATGACTTTATTTTCTTCTCGAAATCTGTAGATTTCTGGCGCCCTGTGTTTTTTAAAGAGCTTGCAGAAGTACAGCTGATGATTAGAATCAGCGACCCAAGGCCGCCGAAACTTGAGTTAGCTAGGGCCATTGCGGTAAGTTTTTAGAGCTTCCGTGGTGTATAAACGGTAAGGGGGTTGGTCTGCGATTTTCACTAACATTGATTATTATAGTAACCAATCGCAGGTCGGCTTCATTATTGTTTCAGGTTTAACACCGCACCTTCTTCGCGAAGGTCGTCCATGCACCTCTGTTGTCGCGAAAAATATCGATGCTGTGTGTGAAATGATTTTACCAGATCGGCATGTGGCATATAGTGAGATAGAGACATCCTTAGGCATCTCGGCGAAACAAATATATACGATTTTGCACGATCATTTGCATGTCTGGAAGCTTTGTAGTCGTTGGATCCCTCACAATTTGAAAGAACAAAAACAGCCACGTGTCAAGTGGTGCAAGGAAATTCTAAAAAACTTCGAAGGTGATCGTTCAAATTCTGTATATAACATCGTAACAGGTGACGAATCTTGGATATATTCATATGAACCTGAAACTAAACAGCAATCGACTGTATAGGTGTTTCAAAATGAACCTAAACCAACAAAAACGGTGCGTTCAAGAAGCGTTTCGAAAAGAATGATTGCTTGTTTCTTCGGAAAAACGGGGCATGTTGCAACTGTTGCATTAGAGGATCGCAGGACAGTTAATGCTGACTGGTATACTTCAATTTGTTTGCCGGAAGTTATCGCTGAAATCAGAAGAAATAACGTAAACCGTCGAATCATTGTTCGTCATGACAATGCAAGCGCACGACGATCTGCCGAGTTTTTGACCAGTAACAACATCCAATTAAAGACTCATTGCCCATATTCGCCTGGTTTAGCGCCCAATGACTTCTTATTCGGATACATCAAAAATAAAATGCGTGGCGAGCGTTTTTATCGCCTGAAGAGGCCGTTGAAGCATTTAAATCACTTTTTTGGAGGTACCTCGCTCAGAGTGGAAAAAGTGTTTTGCAGATTGGTTTCATCGGATGCAAAGTGTATAGCTTTTAAAGGGGAATATTTTGAGAAGCAATAAAGCGATTTATCTAACATAATTTTTGTTTTGTTTTACATTTTCCACAAACTTTAGCAGTGCCCCTCGTAATGTACGCTAATGCAAACTTTAAAATTATTTTTTTCTACAGCCGTGATTTTAAACTGTTTCCAAGGGTCATATGCGGCGTGCTTTATGTTGTCTATAAAACACGCCATTCCATTTAAAGCACGGAGTACTTTAAGAGGTTATAAAACCTTATTTGTGAAGATTAAAAGTACAGTTATTATATCGGACCGATTTGTATGCGGAGCCCCGGGTGCTCGATTGGAGAGGGGCGCAGTCCGATGGCCCCCTTGGAGAGGGGCGGAGCCCCGATGGCCCCCTTAGAGGGGGGTGAAGCTCCAAGAGCCCCCTTGGAGAGGGGCCGAGCCCTGAGGGGCCCCTTGGTGAGGGGCCGAGCCCCGAAGACCCCCTTGGAGAGGGGCGGAGCCCGATATCCCCCTTGAAGAGGGGCGGAGCCCCGAGGGCACCCTTGGAGAGGGGTGGAGCTGCAAGAGCCCCCTTGGAGAGGGGCCGAGCCCCGAGGGCCCCCTTGGAGAGGGGCCGAGCCCCCAGGGCCCCCTTGGAGAGGAGCGGAGTCCCGAGGGCCCCCTTGGAGAGGGGTGAAGCCCCGAGGGCCGCTTTGGAGAGGGGCGAAGCCCCAAGGGCATTTAAGCTAACAAACTCCTCGGCTGTAGAAAAAATATTGAAGTCAACTCGTGTTTTACAGTTTAAAAATCTCGGTCGATCATAAAATTCTCGCTTCGCTCGAATTTTAACGTGATCGACCTCGATTTTTAAATCCTCTGTAAAACACTAGTTGCCTTAATAGCTATTTATTATACCAGCATCAGAATCGCCGTTTAAAGCACGCCTGAGCGTGCGAAACCTGGCGATTAAAGCTCGCCGAGCTTTAAAGGTTGTCGAGGAAACGACTGAATGCAACAAGGGACGTGGACGCGACAAAAATGTAAACAATTCTCGTAACTATAGTAGCAATATTATTATGCCCTATCGATTTATCACGACAAAAATTATTTCTAAGTTTTTAGTGCGGAATTTATTTCCAGTATTGCAGGTATAATAAAAATTAGCGTAAAGTATTCGTGGATAACTGGTCTTTAAAACACTTGCTCTATTTCGAGCACCCCGGCTACGCCGTCGTGCTCAAAAACTCGCGCGTGTTTTAAAGACCTTGTTATCCACTCATACTTTAATATACTATTATAGTTCCACCAGTTAGGTAAGTAGAGGATGTTCAAGTGAAGTGCGTTAGTTGGTAACTTAAGGTTAACAGGTGTAAATATATACATGGCGAGGAAAATGTTACACAATGTGGCAATAATTTTTCAATATCGATGTAAAAAAGTTTTTAAACAAAAGTTAGTAGACATGAACTACTTCCCATGGCCGTGACTTTGAGTTTATTTTACATCAACACTTGATACTCATATATGTAATACTTACTATATTGCTAGAGGCTATGAGTGGGAAACTCACGAAGGAAGTGAGACAGACAACCAACTCTTCAATGTATAATGGTGAGCTGTGCGCAAGCGCGGCGGCATCGTCCGCTCAATGGGTAAGTGGTCAAGTTTAAAATTCGCTTCTAAAGGCGGAGTTCGAATTCTCACGCATGCGCACGAGACGCGTTATACTCAAAGTGAAACTATATCGGTGCCGTAATGTTTTAGGCCGTTGCCAGGCCCTACTAGCAATATATGTATAATACATATATGGTGATACTACATTGAACATGCAAGTTTTTGAATAAGACAAAGATATAATTTTTATTGGAGTTGAGAACTTAATGACGATTTGTTCTAAAAAGTTACTTAGGCAAACTCTGCATGCTACCATAATTAAAAACATCTGGCGATTCAAAAAATGTAAAAAACGTCATAGGTTGCTATTTCCAAAATTAAAGTTGCATGCTCTTATGTTTTCACGTAATGACGTAAGAGAAATTCAAAGTTCATTATTCATTCATTATCTTACCGTTTGGTTTCGAGGACCATTCGAAAGGCTCGGGAAGTGCAATGCAGGTAATGAGCCACGCTCCACTTACATTATGGTCCCCCGCATAAAAGTATGTTTTGCCTAGTAATTTCAGTTAAAAATATTTTGTTGCTGTACCTACTAAAATAGTTACGTGTGCAACTAGTTTTGAAAGTCATACTTTTTTTCATGAATTTGCAGTATGATTAACGAGGGCGAAGATCTAAAACAGTTTGCACATTTCTATAATGGCGTAAATAAAGATCAGAGAGCAAAAGCAGGAATATCAATTCTTATTAGAAAGCAGTTGACTAAACATATTAGGACTTGGGAACAAATAAGATTAATAAAGGTTGAATTGGCAATAAAAGGATATGATTTAGTAATCTTCAGTGTGTATGCTCCCTCGGACGATGAAAATGAAAATACAAAGAACGAATTTTATGAAGCTGGTGGAATTACTTGAAAATGTGGGCAGTAGAAAAGAGATTTTGATGCTGGGAAATTTCAACGCACGGATAGGTAATAATGTAGTAGGAAAATATGACGAGGACAGAGTTAATAATATTGGTGAGAGACTGATAGATTTTTGACAAGAGCACTCACTTAAGATATTAAATAGTTATTACCAGCATAAGCAAATACATAAATATACCTGGACGCAACCTACAAGACAGTTAAAATCTATTATAGATTATGTCATATCATGACAACTATCCAGAATACAAGTTGAAGATGTAAGAGTCCAGAGAGGATTGGAATGTAGTTCTGATCACTACTTACAATCACTACAAAGTTGTATTTTTCATATAATATGACCCAGTCGAAGGAAGCTATTAAAACCAAAGGACTCACACACACAAGTTCCCAAAATACAACCTGCAACGTTTAAAAGATTACTCTACAAGCTTTTTATACATAACACGCTTGAATATAAAATTAAATGGCATAAACTACTCTTCTGCGGAGAATATGTACAAATATTGTAATGAATTGTCTCTATAACTAGCTAGCTGATTAAAATGAGATGTAATATTTACTGTAAAATTAATGGTTATATGCCCTTTTTACTTCCTTTTACCGTAAAGGAAGTATTGGATTCACCCCAAAAATTCGAAATTGAGTTTTCAACAGATCTTCACGTTTTAGAGTCCCCTGATCCCAAAAAACATATTTTTTTTCATTGGTCTGTGTGTCTGTGTGTCTGTCTGTGTGTCTGTCTGTCTGTGTGTCTGTCTGTGTGTCTGTCTGTGAACAGAATATCTCAAAAACGAAAAGAGGTATGGCGTTGAAACTTCATATGTAAGTTTTGTGTACTATGTAGATGAGACAGCAAGCTTTTTAAAAAAATCGCATAACCGGAAGTAGGTGTTTACTCTTGTGATTTTTTAGTTTTTTTCGATTTTTTCAAAAACGGCTCTAACGATTTTTTTCAAACTTTACATTTTTATTACATTTTTAATGTGCATTAACGTGAGATAGGTGATTTTCCAGTTGAATACTTCTAAAGTGGGTTTCTTTTGTTTTTTTTTCTATTTTTTTTATTAACTCCTATTTTAAATAGAACACCCGGTATATTATTACATTTTTGAATTCTGCTTAAGATTTTAAAGAAAATTTGTCTCTTCAACTAACACTCTATTTTGTACCGTTTTTGTAGAATTCGTAATTTTTGAAAATTTTTGACAAATGCTTAAAAATTAAAAATTAAATATTTAACTAATTATAAGATCACTGTAAAAGGAAGTTGTGTGAGTGTATCACACCAGATTTTTAATATTTTATTTAACTGGAAAATTCAATCCACTAACTCATCAACAAAATATGTAACTCGCTCAGGTGGGATCAGAATTTCACTATATTTTCAAATTTGATCTGAATTTTACTATCTCAAATTCAAAGTCAGTAGTTCAAATGTGCGGTTCTTACTAGGTAGGTCAAATAATTGTCCAACTGACAGATGACACAAATTTGTTGATGGTGCAAGACTGCCTCTCTGAACATTTAAAAACTCGTGTAAATATTGTGAAAAACGCCTCAGGTAAGTCATTTAAATTTTTCCCGCTTGGCAACCACATCGTCTTTGTTTTAGAATGACGTCACGACTGCACCTTCGATTGTTCTAATTATTCGTGCTCGCATCTCATTGTCAATGCATTTACTGTTTTACTTTTGTTTAACATTGCAGTTATTAAAAATAACTTTGTGCTTATTGAATAATAATAATAAGGTGTCTTTATTGACATAAATATAAAAAAGGAGGTTTTATACATCCAATATTATTGGTGCAGGGCGAAGTTCAGTTGGGCAACATAGTGAAGACCTCTCCTCCACTTAACCCTGCACAAAAACTAAAAACTAAATCTAAAACTAAGTAAACAAATCATTTGAATATTAAATAAAAATGAGAATACGCATCAAAACAGCAGTACAAGTTATTTTGAAATTTTTTCCGTATTAATGAACCACAAAATATAACTACAGGTAAGTCTAAGAATCAAAAGTTCAAAAGATGATGAAAAAACATTCATTTAATTGCAGCAGGTGTAATTGGACAAAGAAGTAGTTGTTTAAGCCGGCACCGAAACCTAGAAGGTGATAGCATTTTAATTTCCAGGGGCAAACCATTGTAAAGTTTTGCAATATAGTATAAAAAACATCTACTTTGCTCGCTAGAAAGTAAAGGTATATTCATTTTACCCCTGAATCTTAAATTTAAGTTATGGACATCAGTGCGATATGTAATAGTGTTATACAGATATGGTGGACATTCAGTAGCGACTACTTTGTGATAGAGGAAAGCAGCGTGAAAGTAACGTCTGTTGCTCATATTAAACCAATTAATTTCTTTTAATTTATGCGAAACTCTTTCAAACATTTTAATGCTAAATATTAAGCGTTATCATGCATTTTGAACTTTCTGTATCCTAGATTTGTCTCGTGCATCTAAGTAAGGACCAAATACTGAATCACAAACATAATCTTGATTTTTCGATTGAGAACTTGACGATTTTGAAAAACCAGTCGAAGGTTACAATATACACTTTGCAAACATTTTGATACATGCTGTTTAAACCGTAACCCGCTATCAAGCGTTACAACTAAATTCTTTGCGGATTTAACTACAGGTAAATTTTTGTTATTGATCTTAATATTTACAACAACAAAATTTAATTGGTCAGTTCTTTTACTGAATACTAATACTGCTGATTTACCTGGATTGAGTGTCATAGCATGCTGCTCAGATATTTTTGCTAATTCTGCAAGATCTTTGTTTATCGCTTCAACAACTTCAGGATTAGACGATTTATAAATTTGTGAGTCATCCGCGTCAAAATGAGAGCTACATGATTGCAGCACAGAGGGAAGTAAAGAAGTGTAAACCGTAAAGAAAACTGGTCCTAAAATAGAACCTTGCTGTACTCCCGATGTAATATTAGAAAATTCTGATTCTTGACCATGCAAACTGGCAGCTTTTTGGCGATCGGACAAGTAATTGGTTAACAAAGTGACTGCATTTGGACTCAAACCAATATAATGAAATATAGAGAGTAAGACGTGATGATTAATTGGGTCGAAGGCTTTGGAATAATCGAGTAGTACAAGAACCGTTACATTTTCCTGATCAGTTGCCAAAATTACATCATTTGTGATTTTTAATAAAGCTGTGTTACAACTGTATTCCTTCCGAAAACCTGATTGCGTATCTGGTATTACACTATATTTGTCAAGATGATGTCATAGTTGACGCTCAATAACTCTTTCAATCACTTTTGATAAGATAGGAATAATACTAATTGGTCTTAAATCTTTAAAGTCACTTGGAGCCGTAACTTTTGGTAATGGTAGGACAAGAGCACGTTTCCTACAAGTGGGGAAAACGGAATTAGATAAGCAATAATTAACAAGATGGGTAATTATGGGAAGTAGAAACGGAACACAAAGATTAATTATTGAGACACCTAATCCATCCACTACAATCGCATTAGTTTTGATTGACGACATTATTTTTCGTATTTCATTCTCAGCAGTGACTGTAAAATTACATTTTTTTACTACCGTCTCCTTAATATTATTTAGATAAAAAATTATTACGTTATCGTCAATATTTGTTTTTGGAATACTATTAATAAGAAAGTTATTAATTTCGTTGCAGTCAGACAGATCAGTGGGCAGATCATTTTTCCGATGTTTGTTAGACATATTTAATAATTTTAAGTCTTTTCATACAGATTTAGAGCTACTGTTAAATTTACTATCGTAATACGCTTTCTTTTCTCGTTTTATTGCTGTTCCCGTGAGATTTCTAAGCTGTTTGTAATAATTCCAGTGTTCTGGATTTTTCGTTCTCTTAAAACGATTTAAGGCAGCATCACACGTACGCATCATGTGTTTAATGTTAGTTGTTTGCCACAGTACATGAGCTTTAGTAAATCTTGACGACGTAATTCGAGCATGAAGATTAAGGAGTATAGTCAGATTTTCAACAAAAAACTTACTTTACTATCAATATCATCATTATGATGAATAGTGTTCCAGGGTATTGATCGCAGGTCTGCAACAAATTGTGGACAATCAAAGAATTTAAAATTGCTGTACGTGCGTATAACAGGTTGAGGATTTAGATGAAGTAGATTAATACGGCAACATACTAAGTGGTGGTCAGAAACTTCGTGCATACTTAAAACGAAAGTGTTGGAAATAATTTCTTTATTGGATACAACAATCAAATCTATAAGGGAAGATGATAGCTGTGCAACACGTGTAGGCTCTCTTACTACCTGCTTCAAACCAAGGCTTTCGAAAAATGCCAGGGTATATAATGTAGCAGCACTTTCTATATCCAACATGTCAATATTGAAATCGCCAAAACAAAATATTTCTTTATTCATAGATAATATTGTTGATAATGTTGTTTCTAAAGAATTTATAAAATCCAGGTAAAAACGTTTGTGCGGATTATAGATTACTCCATATTCGTATTTATGTTCCTCGATAGTGATTTGTATCAAAAGTTGTTCAATATCATAATTTCAGTTTAAAACGGAGAAAGCTAAAAATCATCGTTCTGATGTAGGTGTTAAACAGGTACTCCTACGTGGAAACAATAACACCTTAAAAACCGAAATAAAATCCACCTCTGCAATCGACTTTCAAAGTGACAATACTATCCGGGACATATTAGGCTTTGAGAGGAAAGTTTATGCTGCCGATAGGTGGCACACAGCTTGTTACAAAAATTTTGAACATCAACCCCATTCTTATTCACTGCAACATCTCTGTTGGTTCATATAATAATGGTAAGTCAGTTTTAGTAAGGAGACCGTCACGGTAACATTACATTTAAAGAAACTGTAATGGATTTTCAATTCACCGCTTGTCCGTACGGCCCCTGCTTCACTTCCTATAAGAGTCGCCGTCCACAGCCTCGTAAGATTAGTACGGCTTCGTTCACCACGCAGCTGAGGCAAGCAGAGACTTCTTGCGGTCCTTGGATTTTACAGTAGTGCAATGAGTATTTTAAATATTGGAGAGCGAGTCCTCGTTGACAATTCTATCATTAGCAAATTGCACACATATCAACCGTATACAAACCGTTTTGACTATAACAATGAAATTCGAATTCCAATTTTTGAAAACATGTCAACTCTTCCCGGCTTGAGGTATCTGTACCTAGAGGGAAAGTTGCGGAAGAAAAACGGTGAAGTTACATCGGCTAAATTCCTTGACAATGGTTTGGCACACTTATTTAGCAAAATCCGGTACGAAATCAATGGCGCCATTGTCGACTCTGTCACCAAACCTGGTATTACATCAACTCTTAAGCGATATGTGTCCTACAGTTCGGCTGACGTTAATAAACTTCAAAATGCTGGCTGGTTCGCCTCTGGCGATCCTCCCATTACAGATGCATAAGGAAACTTCAGTGCCTGCATAACGTTGAGAATGCTGTTAGGCTTTGCCGCAGATTATGGGAAAGTAATACTTAACATCCGGCAAGAACTTGTATTAATTCGCAGCAATACTGATGCCGACGCCGTATTCAGTGCTACCGCAGTAACGTTACGATTGACAAACTACACTGGAAGGTTTCTCATATCACTCCCGGTCTTGCCCAAGAATTAGCCCTAACCAAATACATCGATAAAGGTATTGATGCACAAGTAGCATTTCGCAGCTGGCAGCTTTATATCATACCAGGTGTTCATGCTGTGACTGAACATTTTCACTCTATCGCTACAAGCACAAAATTACAAACCCCGAGATACGTCATCGTAGAGTTTCAATCCGGTCGTTCGGGGCTAATCGGTAAGGACAATGCTAATTTCGATAAAGTTAGTCTTACCAATTTCCGAGTTTTCTGAACACCGAACGATTTTCATACGGCAATTTATATAACAATTATGCACTCAATCATTACGCAACATTATACGACATGTATTCCAAGTTTCAATCATCTTATTATAACAAAGTCGATGAGCCGTCCTTCTCCCGCCATGACTTTGCCGACAAAGCGCCTATTGTTGTGATCGCCTGTTCCCAACAAAAATACTACCTACATGCAAACGCTGTCGTTTTTCGAGTTGAATTTGAAACTTCCGCGAAGGTGGCAGCCAACACAACCGTGTATTCCCTCGTTCTTCACGATCGGATTTTTACTTACAACACGTTGACAAAAGCAGTTAAACAACTCTAATTTCTGAAACCACTTCAGTTGCACATTGGCTGTTAACGTAACTGCACCGTGCTCCCGTTTTCTAATACGATGAAGCTCATTCTCGACATTCAAGGCTTCAAGACGTACGATAAGCACTTTAGCCGAAAAGAATTGGCAGCATATGACGGTGCGTCAGTATCTCACTACGTCTTTAAGTCACCGTTTGCGTTCACCTCCTTGCCACTTCATTTGCAACAACAAGCCCGTTGGTTAATGGGAAGTGAACTGAAGGCGGAGCTTAGTTAAATGGCCGCTCTAAGTAGGTACGATTCTTAAAGCCTATGTATTTCCCTAGTTAAACGCTGATTTTAAATGTTTTTTAGTATTCGTTTAAATAATTTTAGGGGCATAATATTGGGATATTTTAAGCTTTCATGGTATACACTTTAATTAAAGATGTGTAAACGGGATTTTAATAGGGCTGTTTTACCATAAATAAATAATTTAGTCAGTAGTGCGTAAATATACCAATGCTGCATTTAACAGATTTCTAGTATTTTCTTAAATAATTTTACGGGCCTAATATTGAGAAATTGTAAGTCTACATGATATGCATTTTAATTAAAGATGTTTAAATGGGACTTTAATAGAGCTGTTTTGATAGAAATAATTAATTTCACCAGCCGTGAGTACATCAATGGCAATTAAGTCATGCTGCATTATTTACAAAGTTTCTATTTCTAGTAGGTAGTATTTGTTACACACAGCAACTATTGGTAAATTTTAAGTCTTATGGAATGTAGTTAAAGATGTTCTAATGATACTTTAATAGTCACGTATTAGTCATCAATAGTACAAATAAATAAGTTCGTTACACGCGCAGAAGTTGTTTTGCGTTTACGTCTTGTGTTATTGGTTTTGCATTATAAATTTTAATTTATATCATTACGAAAATAAGTATTGTACTCACCAGGAAGAATATAATCTTCATTTTTAAAATGCAGAGAACAAACATGCATACTTTCTGTAACTTTTTTCCCCATTCTAACTAAACGAATCCATTCCTTTCGCCGATCTGCTTTCTGATTATTAATTTTTACAAATTCTCCTTCTTTAGGAAACTTATGGAACCGCACAGTTGTATCGCATTTTGATAGTGATTTATAACCATACACGCAACAAAACCGTTTCGATTTATTTGGTACAGGAGAAAATCTAGCTCCCTCACGTTCCCGATCCATTTTTACGTTAAAGATATCCCGTTATTAAAAATATAAACAATAAATTAGTAAACATAAACAAGACACTGAACTTCAGCAAGAACAAACCTAGTAAAAACAAGAACAAGCAAGGTAAATGTAGGCATGTACCAACGTATTTCAGCTGCGCTCGAAAATAAAAGTAAAAGAATTTAAATTTTAAATAGTCATTAGCGGGGTAGTTGTAGGTCTGAGTCAGAGGAGAAAGTTGCCAGAATAAATATTCCCTAGTATAAAGACATTTCTCGCATTAGTAACTTTGTTATAAGCCATCAAATAATTAGCTTAAATCATTTAGCTCAATGCGAGTTTAAATTTCGACCTCATTGACACAGTTCAAAATTCTACCGCATGGTGGCGTAGCGCTTGGATTCAGTTGCCAAATGGCTCTTCATCACCGCATCGATTGGGACGATGAATTTACTCAAGCATATTTGTTTCCTGCAATCTTGCTGCGTCTTTTGCAAGGTGCCACCGAGATATATGTGAAAAGCCGAGAAAAAACAAATTTTCTACACCGCTTTGCTACCATCCCGTTCATCGAAGTTGAAGAACAACCGGCACTAAGCCCATTACAACCGGATTGTTTATATCACTCCAAACCAGTTTGTTATTGTGCTTTGTCTAACGTATATCATATATACAATCACTGTATAATGGTATAAAACAATTTTTACATTTTTATTGTGTTTTTATTTGCATACAACATATATACATGTGTTACACACTTACGTACTAGTGGAAAAGCGTTTTACATAAATTGTCTGCCTATGTACTGCGCACAAGACGTCTCGCAGTACTTCAGCCATAGTAAGTATCCTCCGCTGAAACCGCAACCTGTCCATAGCGTCTCGTTCCCACAGTTCTTTCCGAATTTCTCGATACGCGTTCACTTACGTATGCTGGGTATACACCGTATTCTTCGCGTCGTCAAAGTGTACGCTCTTTTTTCTTCTTTTCTATAAAGGCTTTTACTTCACACATATGCCATTCTAGTCCAAGACTAACTGTTACATCTACAAACAGACCTTCCTTTACGGCTCCGTCTAAAAATAGTCGACCAACAGTTGCACCATTTTTGTACTTTTTTTCCTGTTTATACAACTCCTCGTCAGTGAACCTCCTAGGTCCTAACCCGTATACGACTTCATGTGATGCATCAAACGCTAAATCCTCTAATGAACTCACTAATCGTTGAATGGCACTCGGTACGTCTACTACAGCTGGCCGAGCGGCTTCTTCATAACACATCCATATGAGTACACTCCCAGCTGCCAACTCAATGCTTCCACTTTGATTGTAAGGTGATTTTAATTTATTCCGCTTCGACAAATCTTTGTAGTACGGTCCTGTGGCCCCGAGGTTAAAAATAAATTTATTCCGGCGGGCATTGGAATGCCGCGACTTGCATATTTCTTCGGCAAGCAATTCTTTAAAATACTGCATAGCTGATCGCTTGTACAAGGCGAAAGTGAGGTTTCCTTCTCCGAAATTAGATTGCAAAACAATACCATTTCTTAGCTTCTCAAATTACGGCCCCAAGCTCGCTGGAAACGTTTAAATTAACGGTCATATGATCTGGATTTTTTCTTCACCAAATACATACGCAACAACTTGAGGTCATTATGGAATTTTTCTTGATGCACTGTGCTTTATGCATGGTTGCGGTGACGTAATTCGTTGTCGTTCCCTAATTGTTTGGTCGGGGTTTCCCCGGGAGTCCTTTGCAAGATTTTTTTTTAGTGGTGCATTAATGGGACAAAAAATATAGCCGGTAATGGTGGAAGTGAGATTGATTCATTCCGACGCGGGGGCTATCTTCAAGCTCCCGTGAATTTAGAAATTAATTAGTGGCGAGCCTTCCAGTACAACCAACGTGGAGGAATTTTCCCTCCGCCGTTATTCGCGGGCGGCGGTGGGGCTCGTTTACGAACTTGAAGTTTCGCGTTTGGTTTTCTTGTGACGGAATTATTGGTGCCTTTTCGACGATTTGGGTTGGCCGATTTATGGAGGCAGTTTGCTGAAGGTTTTGGGCGTAATGTGACCGACGTAATAATTTCCGGGGCGAAGTATTTATTTTCGTTCTGGGGTTTCTGCTCACCTGCTTGTGGGAAAACATTTTGCTTTATTGCACATTCAGAAGACACCTCTCGATTAAGCCTCATAAGTTCTCGTACCTAGTGAAAAGAATTGCATCTGCAAATCCTGTTTGCGTCGTGCCACCCGTAACGCTGCCCTTTTGACATCTTCTGTGAGGAACTTCTTCAGTTCGGCCGAATTTCGACTTCAACCTTGTGGGGCTGCACTACTGCCCTCGTCCTGCCAAGCGACATCGGGACCTGGTTCATCACCTCCGCCGACTACATGCTTTGGGGCTAAAGGTAAAATGATTAAGATAAATATGTACATTCGTGTGACGTCAACCGTTTTGTCGTGGGCTACCTAAGTTTTATGAATATTGCGTGCGTCAATTTGATTTAATTATTTGACTAATTACCATATACAGGGGCTTTACTCCTGTTATTTATTGCTTGTACTGTAACATAGATGTTAAGATAACTTTTGCTTGGGATTCTCTATTCATTTAGGATGTGCTAATGTATTGAATTTGAGTTCACCTTGGAGTGATACAGTAAATGTAAATTCCTTTCTTTTACTTCAGTCTAGTCATTTGTTGTTGTTCTTGTTCTTTTGGTCACTAATTAATTGCGGCAAAAGCCGAATGTAAATAAGTGCCAAACCAAAGCATGCCCTTCAATTAAGCAAGCCCTAAGATTTGGGGTAGTGTCAGTGTTTTTCTGTAAATCGCCTAGGAGGGTGGCCATTAAGTTAAGTCATTTGTTTCGAGGCCACCCTGTGTATGTACCTGCAGGCCTGGCGGAACTTGGTGAGCGACGGCAAAGAGGCAGCTTGCAGCGGACCCAGTGCATTTCTGGCATAGCTCCCGTGGTTTTTCTCGCTTTGGGTCACGGAAGCAATTCTTTCAAAAGTAAGTGGCGCTCTGGGTAATAGAATTTTGAGCAAAAGTATAGGGTAAGTGCCGTTGGTTTCTACTGAGCTTTCGAATCACGCCTTCTTGATTGAGCTAGACCGAGGGTAACAGGAACGCCTCCATCTGTTCCGACACATTTTAAAATCTGTGTTATTGCAGAAACCGGAAAACCCTTCACTTTTTTTTCTATTTTGTCTTTTACTACGACTAGTGTCGCTCCAGTTAAATTATTCTGTAACACGATGTCACAGTTTACCATAGAACTCGCGAAAGTTAGCACTTCCACCATACACGCAGTCTTTTCAGAGTTCTCCTTTAGCTGATCTACTACAGCCTTTAAATTGACTAAACAGTCCCCAGAAAGGTTTGTCACCCCCTTAACTATTTCTTTGTAGAAACTCTCAAAGTTAAACGCTTTTAATTGTGCGAAGCGCATTTCCACGAGTTTCTGCAAGCGCCACAGCTCTTCTACAGTTTCCTTTGCTAAGCACACCTCTGACAAGCCCACTTCCTCCAATTTTAGTATCTTCCTAGTCTGGATCGCTTGGAATACAATCCTCTTCCTTCCTATTTCTACAGCTGGCCACTGACCGTCAACGGATTAGAAGTAGTTGGCAATCACTCCTTGATTTGCAAATAGGGCAGTCCACTCCCGCTCTCCAACTGCACCCAGTCGTTTTCGATACCCCGTATTACAATAACTGGGGTAAATTGTGGACTTTATTCAAATCCTACACTCACACACTTAGAACTTGACTTATTTAATTTGGACGTCCTACTACACAAGAGTGTCGGACACAACAGTGGTTTCGGCTTTATACACACATCACTAAAGACCTCCGCTCCTTTCTGACTCTAAACTATTAAATAGCTTTATATAATGCTTCCATTTCTACCTGTTGTTGAAGTGCTGCTACTACTCTCACGACTCGTCCTCCCGCTTTTATTTTACTTCCCAACGTTAGATCTCTTAACCTTGAAGTCCTAGTGGTGGGAGGAGAAACCTTGAACTCCGAGTGGTTGGGAAGAGAAACCTTGACCGTGGACACGAGTGAATGACTTTGAAGGCCGAGTGACCGCAGGAGTCACCTTGAAGTCCGAGTGGTGGGAGAAGTAACCTCCATCTTTATTTATACACATCCTTCAGCGTTGCTGTTGGTGGTGGAAGGTCGTCCTTAACTGCTATCCTTTATTAAGCTTAATGCGTGCTACTACAACCAGCAGCATAATCAAAATCATGCACCGACAGTCTTCATCATCCACCAACAGCCATCCACCAGCAGCTACGACGTTTCCGGCTGCTGACCACTTCTACCGCCACTTCCAAAGATTTTTGGCTGCGTGCCTTCCAACGTCGCCTCAGCGAACCCTCCAAGCGGTGGTCACGGTGGAGTACACCTACAACCTCTTCGGGGAAGGTCTCGCAGAGACTACCACCTTCAGGACCCACCCTACCGCTTTTGACGGATCAACAGCTCACTGGTGGTGGACCCATGTCCATCGTCCGTTGGAGAGCTTCCTGTCGCGGCTGCAGGACGGCAATGTTGCATACATAACTTATATTTGGAGATAAAATAATATTTGGAAATAAATATTTATAAAACTATTTCTGTGTTTTTTAATTTTTTGTGAAGAACGTGACCTTCACTTGTACTATATAAAGATTTCGTATACATGTACGCTGTTAGTCTGTTGTTACCATTGCCACCATAATGTGCTCAAAAGCTAGATTTCCGAAACTTGAGAGAAACTCCAACCGGCTACGAACATTTAGCAATTGGACCCGATGTCAAACTCCTAAATCACTTGCAGACGTCGGTTTCTTTCACATCAACGACACTTTGGACTGTGTACAGTGTTTTTACTGTTGAATTCAAATTTCTGGTTGGGAAGATCATGACACACCCTTATCTGAACACCTCCGATGGTCCCCCACCTGCAAAGTTGCCAAAGTAAAGCAGCATTTGCAAACCATGGAAGAAGTTATAGCTGCAACTTTCAAATTATTCGCCGAGATGAATATGCCCTCCAGAGTGGATGTAGCAGCTAACAATAAAGCGGGTGCAGCCAACACGACAAAAGCTTGCAGTTGTCATAAGTGATACAAAGTTCGGTTCCCCCTATTACGTACGACTGCTTCGCGGTGACGCTACTTAAGCTGCTCCTTCACCGAATCATTTACTAGTTGCCATGGACGTGTTCAACATGCTACCAATACAATTTTTGGTTGTTCTCGCTGCAGTTTATTTATTTATTTATTATTCAGCCAACAGACAAAGTCCAATAACAGATTGAAATTTAAAAAAATACAATGTAGCAGATGGTGAGAAAAACCCAATCACAGATATAAATATAACATTAACAATAATCACAAAATAAATCATAACTGAAGATATACAGAATGTAAACTAACAGAAGTAATAATAAAATAACACTTATATACAACATTTACTTAACATTAGTTAACAATTCAGTGACGACGTGATCTGAGCCTTGAAAAACTTCTTATTATCATTGAAGATATCTATGCTTTGGCAGCGGTTTACAATCCGCAGCATTTTGTTCAGGAGCCAATAAAATGCATAGTTTGTACGCGTTATAGAAATGACAAAGGTACATTTAACTTATATTGTTATAGAAAAGTACAGCTGGTAGTATATTTTCTAGTATATGTGGAGCATCTACTGCATTGATAAAAAATCTATATACAAACAAGGCGCAGCAATGTTACGTCTAATTTCTAGACTACAAAATTTAAATTCATCGAGAAAAAGTGTGTAAGATCTCATATTTCGATATATTTGATGCTTTTTGAAGTACAAAAATCTCAGAAACTTTTTTTGTACTTTTTCAATTTTATATTGGTACACGTTATAGTACGGAGATCAAATAATAGCAGCATATTCTAATGATGGTCTTACATATAAATTATATAAATATATAAACGAGGCTACGCGCGCTATTGCGCCGTCTATCCTATTCGATTTACCACCATTTTTTGGCCTATTACGTAGGACCATTCCGTTCAGTTGCACACTTGTTACACAATCTCAGAAAACTCATTTCGCATGACAGGAAGGAGAGGGTTCTTTTGCGGAGGAAGAAATAGGGAAATACCCATCTTCTTAAACCAAGAGCAACGTTCACGTGGTGAGGTGGAAGCTCACTCCTTTCACCTAACCGTTAAAAGGCTCCAAGAGGAGCCATCGCAGTACTAATTGTCGACATGATCTAAAACAAAACACGTCAAAATAGTCCCATACGATCAGAACCTCATCGTAGTGCCTCGAGATGCCAAATTTGAAAAACCTCTGCTAAACATTTCGCCAGTTTCCCCAATTTTCTAGATCAGTTCGATTCCCGATCTTAAATCGATTTTTCGATTCTTAATGTCATGGCTTCTGCCGAGTTATTGGTGTCACCGGTTTCATGCCAACAGAAGGCGAAAAAGGAACAATGGTTGGCATCTCGAGACAACATGGATGACAGCAGATCACACGAAATACACCACACAAATATCACAAAAATACACACCACGAACTAACGTGTTGACAGGTACACAGTGCAGTGTCTATATTAATGACAGTGTGGTCAATTTTGGTCCTGTTTTTGATTGGTTGTTTTAAAATCCGCCATTAAGAGTCGTTTCAATGTCCTATTGAATATTTTTAGCAGTGTACGCATATTTAGTTACAAAAAGTTACTAATGTCAAAATAAGACATTGACATTTTATAAATTATCTAAAGTAGCTCAGTTACTGGACACGGCCTAAGCATCAAAATAAATATTGTATCATTATTGATGTACACGTGTGTTATTTTATACACAAAAATAAAGTAAGTACGAATGCAAAATAAATATTAACCAAGCAATAATTTTGACTTTAGTAATATTCTGTTACTAAATGTCACTGACACCGTTAAAAAAATGAACATGAAAATCCTGTCACAGTGTACCTAATGGAGTGAATGCGATACAGACGACTCCTGCAGTTTACACAGGTATTTGTAGTCATGTAACAAACGTTTTCAACTGAAAACCATTATTGTTAGTTTCAGTATCACCGTTTTAAAACAGTAGTTTCATAAAACGGGAGTTATTTGAAGATAAACACCCGTGCAAGTTTTAATTGATGTTAACCATCTAAAGGAGATCTGTTATCATTTGAAGAGAGAATAATTGCTTAAAATGGGGCCCTCGGGGATCCGCCCCTCTCTAAGGGGGCTCACGGGGTTCCGTCCCTCTTTAATGGGGCCTTCGAGGATCCGCCCCTCTCCAAGGGTGTTTACGGGGCTCCGCCCCTCTCCAAGGGGACCGTCGGGGCTCCGCCCCTTTCCAAGGAGGCCCCCGTGGATCCGCCTCTCTCCAATAAGGCCCGCGCGGTTCGGCCCCTCTCCAAGTGAGCCTTTAGGGCTTCGCCTCTTTCAAAGGGGCCATCGGGGCTTCGCCCCTCTGAAAGTTGCCTTCGGAGATCCGCCTCTTGGGCTCACGGGGCTCCGCCCCTCTCCAAGGGGGTCTTCTCTAAAAGGCCCTCGAGGCTCCGCCCCTATCCAAGGGGTGCCACGGGGTTCCGCCCCTCTCTAAGGGGGCCCTCGGGGCTCTGCCCCTCTCCAAGGGACCCTCGGGGCTCCGCCTCTCTCCAAAGGGAACTTCGGGGCTCCGCCCCGGTGACGAAATCGAGGCGACGGCAAAATGAATACAAATGCAAATGGGGGTCATCGCGTCTGCAATTGTCGTGACGGACACACAGGTTTGGATCGTTCTCCTTTATTTATATGATAAAGGATCGAGAATTAGTAAAATCAGCTGAGTTGCGCAGTATCAATCCAAGAGATCTATAAGCTTTTTTAGTGCAACTTTGTATTTGAAGATTAAAAGTTAATTTACTATTGAAAATAATTCCCAAATCTTTTACTTTATTCTTCCTAATTGGATCACTACCTTTAATATTATAATCATAACGTAGAGGAAAGGAACTTCGCAGGAACTACGCAGAAACAATTTGCAACATTCAGAGCTAAATGGTTTTTTTCCGAAAAATCAACAACGCTGTCTAAATGTTCTTGCAGTTTTAACAAATCGTGAAAAGAAGTAATGGGCTTATAAATGTTTACATCATCTGCAAAAATTTGACATTCGGAGTGTTTTACGTACTCGGGCAAATCGTTAATCAAAATCAAAAAAGAAGTGGACCTAAATTAGATCCTTGCGGGACGTCCAATGTAGCATAATACTTTACCAACGAGCAACAATTGTATACAACGTACTGCTGTCGGCCACCAAGATAGGATGCAATTAACTTTAAAAAACTCTCCGATACTGAAAATAGATGGAATTTATTTAATAAGGTATCGTGATAGACTCTGTCAAACGCCTTAGAAAAATTAGCGTACATTACATTCAACTGTTCACCGCTATTCATAGCCGCCATAGCATTTTGTGTAAAATACAAAAGATTAGTTGCCGTTGATTTACCGGGAACAAATACATGTTGAAAAGGAGAGCTATACATTTTTATACGGGCCCAAAGATGTTTGTAAATTATGCTCTCAAAAATCTCACACGGTACAGAAAGCAAAGCTACTGGTCTATACTTTTTTTTAGCTTGTTTATTAATGGTGTTCCGACTGCAGAGGTCATTAACACCCTGGAACAGTAATATTACACATTTCTTACATTACAAGTTGAAATTGTTATATAAGATGTGCGATATTACAAATTTTAGTAAACTGTAATATGTTTGTGATTGAGTGTGTCTTGTTAGCGAGGACTTCTTTCAGTGTGACTGGAATATTACAATGTAGCCTTTGTATTACATATTTTGTACATTCTAGGATGATGTGCTCTACTGTTAGACCATCACCACAAGCATCACATATATCTGGGTTAGTTTTTTGTAATAAATATTTGTGCGTCAGTAATGTGTGTCCTATTCTTAATCTTGTTAAAGCGACTTGTTCCTTCCGGTTGCTCGGTAATTTCCATTCTGCTGTATTTTCTTTGATGGTTCTTAATTTGTTGTTGGTTGTTGTGTTCCATTGTTGGTCCCACTCTTCCTTAATCTTCTTCTTTGCTATACTTTTACAGTCCGATGTTGAGATTGGCTGTTTCATAATTTCGGTTGATGTGGAAGCGTCCTTGGCATCAGCTTTCTCGTTTCCTCTAATACCTGTATGTGATGGTGTCCATATTAATATAACTTCGTTCTTCACATTGGCAGTGGTGACTGTATGGATATTTTTTTGAATTTCCTGGATGGTTGGACTTCTTGTATAGATATCGGCGACAGCTTGAAGGGCACTTAATGAATCTGTGCAAACGAGAAATTTTTTGTTTGACTGGTTGATTCATTAATGCATTGAAGAGCTTTTAGTATGCTGTATTCCTCTGCGCCCTGTACGAGCTGGTGTGTTTGGGTAAGTGGTATTTGAAGCTTACATCCTTGGTTATTACGGCTGCCCCTGTTTCACTCCCGAGTTTTGACTCGTCTGTATATATATATATATGTTCGTAATTTTGGTATTTGTCGCACATTTCACTAAATGATTTTTGTAGGGCAGGTTTCACATTTTGGATATCGTGTCAATGTTATATTGTAAACTGGTTCTTTCAATAACCATGGTGCGATTTCACTACAGTTTTTTGTTTGGATGTTTAGAAGAGGCAAATGGAAATGGTTGGAATATTTATGAATTTATGTTGGAGAGGTAATTCGTTTCTGAGTTGGGTTTTGTTATTTAGTGTTTAGAAGAGATACTTATATGTTGGGTTGTTGGGGTTACTTGCGAGGTTGATGGGATAATTCAGTATGAGCTGTATTCTTCGAAACTTGAGTGGAGGTTCTCCTGCTTCGCATAATATGCTGCTAATAGGGCTGCTTCGAAATGCTTCAGTTGCGATTCTTATTGCTGCATTATGTATCGTCGGGTCTATTAACTTTAGTGTGCTAGGTTTTTCCGTAGAATAGATTGTCTTCAGTTCTTCAAGGGTTTGTTTTAATTCTCTCCGGGTAAACGGGTTGTTTATAGGTATATGATGGTTAGGGTTTATTTTTATGGATTTACTCTCACTCTCGTTCTTAATATTTAAAAATTGATCGTTGTAGTGTTCGTTGCTGAAGTTATGCTGAAAGGTTTCCGCTAGTAGGTTAGCAATTTGTTGTGGATTGGAGATGGCCGTTGTGTCTTTTTTTAATAAGGGTATTTGATGGTTAGGTGTATTGTATCTTTTTAGTTTCCGTATTTTTTCTACACTTTGGATGGAGGAGTATCTGAATTAATTGAGGAAACATACTCTTGCCAGCTTTGTTTCTTACTTCGTAGTATTGTGCGTCGGGCAATGGCTCGACATTCTTTAAATACTATAAAGTTTTCAATAGTTTTATTTTTCCTGTATTTATAGAATGCCTTTTTGCTGTTTTTTATAGCTTTTTTACATTCCAAGTTCTACCATGGGATATATTCTTGCTTACTCCGATGACTTTTTCTCCTATTGCTGCGTGTGCTGCATTTATTATGTGAATCGTGAAATTTTGTACTATTGTGTCTATGTTCTCTCCGTTTGTTATGTTATTCTCAATGATTGTGGCCATTTGTGAGAAAAGTTCTCAATTTGCTTCTTTGCGATTCCATTTCTTAAAGTTTGTAGGGTTCTCAAGTAATTTTTTTGAGAGATATGTTATTTTAATGGGGAAATGGTCACTATTGTATAGGTAGGGTAGGGTTTTCCTTGTGAGGTCAGATGCTAGGTTTGCACTACATATTGAGAAATCAATGATTGAAAATTTACCATTGTTTGAGCAAAAGTGAGTTGCGCTATCATCGTTCAGGAGTAATAGGCTGTCATCAATTATCCTTTCGATTTGTCGTAGAGTTTTGGCAGTAGTTGTATCAGAGTTTCGATTTGGGATTGGTCAGTTTTGTGATTTGGTGGGATGTACATGGAACATATCGTCATTTTTTTGGGTAGGTAAGTAGTTACTGCTACTGCTTCCAAATCAGATTGTAAGTTTATTTCTTCAGCGTAGGATGAGTTGCTAACAAATATTACAACGCCCCCACTGGCGTTTTTGTCGTTTATCCTGTCTTTTCTGTATGTTGTATATCCGATTAGTCTGGCATTTTCGTGGTTATGGAGACGTGTTTCTTGTAAACAGATGTATTGGGGCTGTGTTTCTTCTATCAGTTTTTGCAGTTCTCCTATATGTACGTGGAAGCCGTTGCAGTTCCATTGTATTAATTTCATTATAATATTACTTTTCCGGGTTTGTAGCCTCTGAGTCCATTCTGTTTTTTTCGGTAATCAGTTGAGAGTTGATTGACCATT